>QXVX01007933.1:0-12530 GCA_013436065.1 Halocynthia aurantium
TGTCTCGTTTCAATGAAAATTCGGTTATAAATGTATTGAAAATAAAATGATAAAGAATTTTTGTTATGACATCTATGTTAGTTGCAAAATATTTTGCCAACATGCACGGAACCACGACCATCGCCATGGTTCCCAAGGGAGTTTCCCCGGGAACGAAATAATATTTATTTGTATTTCCGCACGGCGTCGCTACGGCGCGATAAATTTCCGGGTTGGCGATAGGGAATTTTTTTAATTAAAATAAAAACAAGTGAGATGGCGTAGCCAGCCGTTCGGCAATTAAATGAATATTCAGATGATTTTTATACAACAGAGGTCAAATAAACGATATATTACTGTTATTTCACGTTTGCCTTGTGTTGCAATTCACAGATATGTTGCTATGCGTTGTTAGTTCGAGAAAAGTTGCATACACCACTACAATGTTACGTATGCAGTTTAGTTAGCGGAGTTTAGGAAAGTTATGCTATATGGATATATGCAAATTCGGTATAAAAACTAGATTGAAGAAGTGAAAGTGAGGATTAATTCACCCTAATGTAACCAGGTTTCCGAAGGCACAGGCAAAAATATGGATAATACTAAAACCTGCAGTAACATCTGTATCAGCTGAATACCAAATGCCGCTTTATCATATCAAATACATTAGTACAAAGTACAGATGTAATGTGATTGATAACAAACTATACATATTCAATATTTGACAAATACAGATAGTTAACTCAACACAGGAACATTTCATTTTAACTAATGGATAAAGTAGAATAATTTTGCAATGATATTACTAATATGTGACTGTACCTTACTGTCTTAAAAGAGATACATAGTTATACATATCTCTACAACTGTTAAAAAAATTTACTTTCGAGGAACGATGGAAAACGTCGGAGAAAATGGAAATTTGAATCAGAATGAAAACAATGAAGTTGATGCGATTCCACAGAATGATGAACTAGAAAGGTGATGATATCATACGTTCTTTTACCCAATCAGAAAGCTTATTTTGAATTTCAAATATTGCAAATGTATATACAATTTCTTTGAAAGGGACAAACAAGACTAAATACCACTAATACAGCCAATACTAATATTACAATTGATTAATTATATATCATCAGCCATGCAATAGGACCAATATCACTATTACAGTGTATACTTTACTGATACCATAGGCACTGAATTACGAACCAATGATACCGCTGGCCACTACAGTTACATCCTGCAGCAATAGGAATAATACTGCTAATACAGTAGAATTAATATCACTCACTAATTGCCTCAAATAAATTCTGCATGCACAGATTAGTGAAGAGCATTACCTAACTCATTATCAAAATTCGCCTCATGCTCTACAGGAGTATACAATAAAATTATCCTTTTCTCGCTTATCCTGACCATTTCAAAGTCCTATGATTGCATGTATGTATGTATGTATGTATGTATGTAGGGGGGGGGGGGGGGGGGGGGGGGGGGGGGGGGGGGGGGGGGGGGGGGGGGGGGGGGGGGGGGATGTATGTATGTATGTATGTATGTATGTACACCTATGATTGTCGGTTACATCTACAGCCCAACTCTTACTTTTTACACCTACCTGTACTTAATACCTGTTCTATCTTTCACTTTGCATTTTTTTACTTTTCTTATTCAGCCCGACAAAATCAACCCGTATCTACAAGCAAGACAAAGTTTTAAACCAACAGAGTTTCTTGAACAGAGATCACGGTTGGCAAGCAACCAAGTCGACTGTTTGTGAACGGAATGCTGTCATGTTTAATAATGAATTGATGAGTGATATACATTTCATTGTTGGACGAAAAGGTGAGAATGTTATGGAGAATGTTCATGTGTTAATGCCATTCAAAATGAAATTGGCAAATGTATTATAGTGATATGAAATAGCTTGAGAACTAAATCCTATGCTAAGCTTTTGTTTACTCTATACAGGATCTGTTCGCCTCCCTGCACATAAATATGTTCTCGCTGCTGGCAGTTCTGTATTTTTTGCAATGTTATACGGTGACATGGCAGAAAATAAAGATGAAATAAAAATTCCTGATGTTGAACCAGAAGCATTCAAGATATTGCTAAGGTACACTCCGCATTCAATTGCTCTGCTAATTAAGCTGTACTATTGGGTAAGACACATCACAGATCAAATCTCCTATTTTCTATCATCAGATACCTCTACTGTGATAAGATATATCTTGAAGCTGACACCGTTCTTGCCACATTATACGCATCGAAGAAATACATTGTACCTTATCTTGCTAAAGCTTGCGTGAGATTTCTCGAAACTAATCTAAGTGCAAAGAATGCATGCGTGCTGCTGTCACAAAGCTGGTTATTTGAAGAAGAAGAATTAACACAAAGATGCTGGGAGGTGAGAATAACAAACTTAAACAGAACCTTTATATATATATATATACCTGTAAAATCACAGTATTCCTGCAGATGCCAAATGCTGTTCGAAATGAGTGCCCATTTCTACTTACAGTACAGTATTTGTGTAGCATAGTGTACAAGTGCCAGTAAAATCATTGACCATGCAGTAAACCCTTGTTAAGTCAGTATTTGATAAGTCGAATTTATTCTATTTGGAAATGAGTGCCTATGTCAACTTGCTAGTACTGTACAGTACAATATTTGTGTAATTTAGTGTACAAGTGCCTGTAAAACCACTGTACTGCATCTTTTAAGTGCTGTTCCCGCTTCTAATTCGTAATGAGTGCCCATGTCTACTTGCTAGTACTGTACGGTTAAGTATTTATGTAACTTAACATACAATTGCCTACAATTTTCAGGTCATTGATGCTCAAGCTGAACTAGCATTACAATCGGACGAATTCACTGGAATTGATTTTCAAACATTACTTCTGATTCTGAATCGAATGACTCTTAATGTGAAGGAAACTGTGATATTTGATGCTGTGCTGAGATGGTCAAAAGGTGAATGTGAAAGACAAAATATAACTGTCAATCATACAAACAAAAGAGAAGTTCTCGGACAAGCGCTGCATTTACTGAGAATACCAGCAATGACATTGCAAGTAGGTTGACGGGAATATTAACTTACAATGCTTGCTACTTATCAAATTATTATTAACTCAGGAATTTGCGGACGGACCGGCTCGTTGCGGTCTCCTAACGCAGGAAGAAACAATCGGGATATTCTTGTATTATGCGGCGACTGAAAAACCAGAGATTAAATTCCCAATCGAACCGAGAACGTATGAACCTTTCATATAACCTTTGACCTGCAGAAGCTCACCCTTATTTATATTATTTCAGGGGTCTGGCTCCACAAATCTGTCGTCGTTTTCAATCATGCGCGTTTAGAAGCAATCAATGGAGATACAGAGGACGTTGCGATTCTATCCAGTTCATGCCGGAGAAGAGAATATTTCTAGCAGGTGAAGTAATATGACCGGAGCTAAGTCTGGCACAGTGACAAAATTTGTATATGGAAATATTAACTGATTCAAGTATCTACATGTAAAAGTAAGGATTTTGGGTAATTTCCATGTATACCAAAACGACTTGCACACACAGAATGGAAAATTCGATTAGCTTGAAGTAATTTGCCTGGTCGATTTTGAGCTAACCGCTTTTACTCAATTTGGTAGTTAATTGTGCCCATTGTTAGTCACTGTATCTTATTATTGTTCGACAGGTTTTGGACTTTACGGTTCTAGCAGCGGAGCAGCGAAATATACGGCTGATATAAAACTGACACGAGGTCAAGAAATTTTGGCCGAAGAAAATATTTCATTTCTTACCGATGGATGCAATAAAACATTTTCAGTTTGGTTCAGGTAATACTAACATAGCAATTCTAATCTTTTTTCCAGCACACCTTTTTCTAATATTTACTAAGCCTATGGTATACTGACCTTGGTAAAATTTTGCTAAGTTAAAAATATCAGTTTCAATATTTGACAAACAGAACCTCGAGTGTCCACTATCACATAATATAAAGAATTATTTATCATTACTAGACATCCAGTGCAATGTGATCCCCATACATTCTACACATCATCAGTTATTCTTGATGGAAATGAGCTGAGTTACTTTGGACAAGAAGGAATGAGTGAAGTTACTTGCGATGATGTCGTTATACAATTTCAATGTTCGAATGAAAGTACGAATGGTGAGTGAATCATACCACACAACTTAAAAAGCCAATTATATTTTGTACAAATCTTGTTGTTCAGGCACTGGAGTTCAAGGAGGTCAAATACCGGAACTGATATTCTATAAAGGAAGCTCATGAGAAGCAGTGAACCATTTCACAGCAACCACTAGTATTTATCACTATTACACAGAATATTATTACACAAATCGCGAAGAATAAATACAGTAATATCTGTTCAATGAATTCAAACCATTCTTGCCTCTTTCTTATGCAACATATATACACAGCTTAATCAACGATTATATTCTACAGACAGTCTCCTAAAACCAGTTGTATCTGGGGCTCCTAGAAATATAAATCTTAATTCACAGCCCCAATATGAATTCTAATGACCCAGATTAAGAATTATTGTAATTAACAATTGCTCCCTCTCCTGACTTAATACAATAATGTAATACATTAAAACCCACAGTGGGGTCCAATGAACCTTGACTTGATACTGTCTAGTGAACCCAGATTAAGGTGCCCTATGTGGAGTCTACTGACGTTAAGAAGCCCCATGCGCAGTATAGCGTACCCAGGTTAAGAACCACTGTAGTAACCAATAGCCTTACTTTCTCCAGAGAGAGAGTTTCACTCATTGCTGTAATAAACCTGTTCAAGTGCCTGTATCATCTTTCAATTGTTTTATATTGCATAACTGTTTTTCTTTCCACTGCATTTACTATATTCCAGTTACTTTATTTACTATTTGCTGTGCTGTCATTTGTTATATCTGGTATTCATCAAATAAAAAATAATTACACAGACACCTATGCTTTGTTGGAGCAATAATACTTATGTAAGGATGGCGATTTCCAAATTTAACTAAATAACTAGTAAATGAACATTCACCTGAGCAATAACTAAATAAGCAATTTAACTAAATAACTGGTACAGAAAAATTCATCTGACCTACTTAAATGATAATATACAAGACAGCCATAATAGAATAACTCACCAAGTACAGGCAGATGTATATGAAGTTCTTTAGCGAGGACGAGAAATGCTTTACCGAGAGTAAATACGTTGACTTCCGTGACGTCACTGAAATCCAGAAGCATGTCTGATGAAAATTAATGTTAAGGAAAAGCAAATGCCTTCAATATGAGCTAAATTCATGCAGAGATGAGGTAATAATGACTTCTTTTATCGAAGGTTCCTTCCCCATAGTATTAAATTTGAAGTCGCCTAAACGAAGAACAATCTTCATCAGAACCTTGTTAGCGTAGCGGTCATTAATCAAGGCCCAAAATTCAATACAAAATATTTGGTTCCTGACTCCATATTTCAATTATATAAGTCTCGTACTAATTTCACAAGTAAAAATATAGTGCAATATAACTAACATAAGTTTTACCAACTAATGAAAGGATACGAGGTGTTCCTTCAGTTCTGCAAGTCATATAAAGACAAGCAGCAACAATATGTTGAATACGACGACCTCGAGATAATCGTTTATTAATCGCCATTTTGAAGAAATTGTAAGCGGTATCGACGCAATGTCTGTTGAGATGAAGTTGTGCTGCCATTTCATTGATTTCTCGACGTCCTGAAATAACAGAACAGTTGGCAATTGCTACATGTGAAACAGATGTCCAAAGAGGGGAGTAAGAGGGGGGAAGGGGGGAATTTTTTTGTAAACTGAAAAGTAGGGGATCATTTTTTCTGAATAAATTCAGTGATACCAAAAATTGACATTGTGTAAAAGCAAATTGTTTCTACCTCTGTCAAGAGTTTGTTGGCGAGATTCTTTGCTCATTCCATGACGAAATCCGGCAAAGTGAGGTTTGTGGTATCCTGTACAAAAAAATATGTTATTCCAATCTATTTATACGTTACCGAAGCTGAAATATAGTTTAAAGAATTGGAAAATAATAGTTTGACAATTCAACAAGACAATGCTAAGATTTGGCGAAGAAGAGTTAACAAATGGTGACATTGTTTGAAGACAAACATGCAATCAAACTTTCGTAGCTATTCCTTTAGAATATTGTCATGAACAAAGTGTACCCTCTCACCTTCGGTTGAAACAAACTGTCCGACAACAGATGAAGAACCGTCTGCATTTTCAGAAAACGAAACCTCTGAAACGATTGCATTTTCTTCGAGCACAGAACCACATCCCATACACACGGTGTCTCCACGAGCAGGATCTACATCCAAATCACTCGACTTGCAGTGCGGACAAGTCTTTGGCATTTTGTAGTTAGTTTTTTAAGTAGAATTCCAAGTGCAATATAGTTTACCTATTTTACATGATTTGCCTATAAAGCTGTATCAAAAAATACAATTGTTATGAAACTAGAATTTCTACAAAAACTATACAAAAATGGAACTATTGCTAAAAAAATTCAAGAAATAATAGAGGAGCAGATTTTGGAAATAAAAATAATTTCGTAACATAATGAAGCAAAAAACAGCATCGATAAATTGTGGTTTTAAAAAGTAGAAAGAGCTGCTGCTTCAATTGCCAAGTTCTGAAACTAAAAATACTCTCAAATGTTTAAGTAGAAATGAACCAGAACAGAAATTACCCATGACAAACCTACCGTAGTTTTCCGAATATAATATGCACCCCAAATATGAGTTGGAACTCAAGTCAGTGTGATCAAATGCATCTATTAAATCTAAGCCTCCCCTCCTACTACCTATCAAACACGTGCCTGAAGACATGCTCTATATATACATTGTGTCATGTGTCATATAAACATGTGGCAATAAACGTGGTGCTTCCTGGTGAATTGTGATCATATACAAGAGTAGTTGAAGCTGTAACCACAACTTTTCGACTACATAAGTGGAATGCTCAGTAGCGATTGCTCTATCGGTGCCATTGAAGTGAAAGTAAAAGCTTTATATATGATGAAGCAAATCAATACTGACAACAAAATGGCCATTTAACCGGCGCCGGCCGGCACTTATAAAAAGTTTTCGGAATTCTTTCATCTCCATGTATAATACATACCCAAACTTTAGAATATATTTTTGAAGGCAAAAATACATATTATACTCGGAGAATCACACTATGTAACATAAACCACAATGACTTTGATTTAAAGAAGTTTCTACAATCGACCAACTTTCAAAGTTAACCAGAGGTCGTGTAAACTAAACCTTAGTTTGAAAAAATATCATTTGCAACAACGGAACAACGCATAATGTTGAAATATCAGCCAGAGCTGCTTCAGCTGATCCTGCTGATGTTATAGAGAGCAAATTCGATTGCCTGAACACAAAAATCGATACGGCCAGGAGGGGTAAAAGTCGAAGGTCACCGTACCCAATGATCCTGTCCCACAACAAATGCAGCTGGTATGTCGCTAGGTAGCCGGAGAATGCCCGGACGAGCCATTTGAATGCGATTCTCAGCGGCTGAAGACCGATGTCTACGAGGTGGTGAAATAACTTTGGATGGAGGGATTGTAGAGTGTTTTCGAATATCAAGCAGAGGGAAACGATGCCTTGAGGATGAGATGATATCGTATGTAAGCGCTGGAAATAACGTGTATACATTTCCCTGAATGTGAAATAAAGACGAATAGGCTCAGCATAAAGGTAACACAGGGGAGTTACGTACATTGAAAATCCATGAAAAGGGATCACCCCGTTCGGTGGGTAAGTGACTGCATATTCTTCCTGCCCCCATTTACCTTTGATGTAAGATTTAGGGGGAGTGGCACTGCTCCTAGAGAAATGTTCGAGCACGCTTGTGTCTCGTGAAAAAAGCAGCAACGCTTGATAAAGATAATCTTCGAAAACGAAATAGTAATCGTCGTTTGTAGCTGTTAATTTTACGTCTTTGTAAATCAGACTGTCAACGAGAAGGTCGTGTTGAAGGACGTAACCTTTCAACTGTTCGTAGTGGAGAATACTGAGAGAATCGATAGAGACACCTAGTGCTAGCTGCCATATTTCACCACGGTTTCCAGTTGGACATCCTCTCCGTAAGAAATATTGCGCGACAGCACTTTGTTTTTCATCGATGACTTTTTTCGCCATTCGTTCTCGTTCTGTCGCAAAGTTTTGAGAGAAGCAATCGGGGCTATCGTCAACCCCATTCTGACTCAATTTTGGATTCAATTCCTTGAAGATTTTTTGAAATTCGTTCAGCGGAGGGATCTCGAGTGGAATCTGGATCAATCCGAGTAGACTCGACTTGGTTCTCAAGACTTCCGGTCCTACTCCGTCTTTTCCAACCGAAGCAGCGTTGTAATTATCATTCTGTAACGAAACGATAACTTCGAGGAAATCTTTCGGAGCGTAAACGGGACGAAAATGACTTAGATCAGGTTCATCTGTTCCCATCTCATTCCATTTCTGAAGCAAATCACGTTGCTCATCGTTCGGTCGCTTACGTGCAAGCGGGATACTTAATTCAGTACACATACTATTCATACTTTTTAGTATCCGTCGTTCCCAGTTGCTTTGCGCTTTCTTCAAGTACTGTAGACTTTCTTTTTGGAATTCGGGGTCCAAGCATCTTTCACCCGTGTGGGTTCGACACAGCTCCCTGTACACGGCATTGCGAAGAATTTTTTCCCACCCCACGTTCTTCAAAGCTTCCATGACGTCACCTTTCATTGTTGCCCTGGTTACTGATCCTTTCTCAGCTTCTCGTTTTGCTCCGAGTCTCAGCTGAGATTGAAGAGTTGTTGATTTCAATTTCGAAACAATTTGAGAGATAACAAACGATAGATTTTCATGATCGTTCATTATCAACAGATAAAATTTAGTTAGAAGACTGAGAGGTCTGAAAAATAAGTAAAAGTATTCAGATCGCTGTTCAGATACAATAATAGAGCGAAGTAAAAATTTGCAAAAATATGGACCTCATCTATCTTCTATATGGATGAAAATGAATGTGTGTTTAAAAACCAACCGATTTGACCCAAATTTGACTGATGAAAAGTGATCACGCACTATCGACGACTCAATTTTAGAATTCAGGGTATCCCGTCGCAAATGGTGACGGCCTTATTTTTTCTATAGATGCAATAAAGCCCATGTAACCAGAGACTGCTCTAAAGCTTCCTAAACGCCTGTAAACTAACTTAACTAAGCAGCCGGTTACATTAATTGTATTGTCCGTTTTTAGGCTGAGATCACTCAAGTGCTGAATTAAACTCAGGATAATAATAATCTTCGTAACCAACGCAGCTGACTTCTGATCATGTTGTTTCTGAATGAACCATTTGCCATACCAACGTAGGTAATTTCCTTAGTGCTGAGGTGGGATTTCCCTTTGCAACAGATATCTATATATTATCGGACTCAGTAGGATTCGAACTCACGACCACTACGACGTTACGGATCATTCTGCTGACGTACCCACTCCGCCACGAATAAAACTGTAACATTAATGAATACATTGCATCATGTTCCCACGATATAAAAAACATATAATCTGTGTGTGAGCCGGAAAATGTTACAACCGCAAGAAATTGGTGTTTTGGTTTCAGAATAATTTTCAATGTTAATCTGTACATTCAAAAATATTTTCATGTTTCAGATTTGCTGAATAAATCGTACAAGAATAATGATATAAAATATTTTATGGTAAATACTTGAATAACAGTATATACACAAGAAATCCAATGTGCCTAAATCCAACCTGCGGTTGAATTAAAATGGCGTATGGTAATAAAGTTGGACCTACTCAGAGATTAGGTGTAATTTGATAATCATTCATCCGTATTATTACGTCAAAGAAACTGTTTAATATATTTTTAATTATATCTTATCCCTAATATCGGTCGTTTTGTTTCACAAATCTATGAAAATTGAATAATAAAAAGTATATTCGTTTAATTGGAAGGGCGTGAAGGCTTTGAACATCAAAATCCTCAAAGTATGGTCATTTCAAAAGTGTTCACTTTCAATTCATGACGGAATAATGGAGTGAATTATTTTAATGTTTATAACATAACAAATAGATTTTTATTCGTTAACAAACGAATTTTATTAATAAATTTCTCTTGTTTGGGAGAAAATAATGCTTCATTCGGCCGCTTGGCCGATAGGAGCGCTGTGGCTCTGAAGAAAGAAGATATTCTGGTGAGGTATTTTACGTATTTTTATTTCATTTTTTGTCTATCTTAATTAGCATAGTATAGTTAACACAAAATGAACCCCCTACCTCCTCCTCAATAACCTATTTGCTGTGTTCGGCGAAGCGAGTCGACGAGAGTCGTATCCAATAGCAACGAAGTAGCGGCGGCGATTGAGTTCTTCCTAGTTATTGTGGCGGAATAATCGCTATTGTGCCGTAACAGTGGTTTTGTTATCATGACAAGATTTAAATGCCTTCAATAATGGACGAGTTAGTAAGTTAACCGAGGAGATTTAACAAAAGGAATAAAATGTTACATCACAATACGGTTTAACGTCATAGAAAGGGGCTTTGTGAGGCGAGTAAAAGTAATATTCAGGTGATTATAAAGACAAAAACTATCACATGTGAGTATTTGGTGGTTTTATGACCAAGCATTTTAATCTTTTATGAGTTGTGTGATGTGGTTATGTAGAAAGTTTATGGAGATGATTTGGTAACAGTATAGGAACTACAGATGAAGCACTTTCGAGTGTCAGTGAAGTGCTCTGTTTGTGTATTCGAACCATTTAAGTTTCTTCCCCTAATCATAAAAGCAGAGATTGGAGATTATATTCAGTAGTGTATATGGGAGGGGATGATACGCAGCTTATATACTTATATTCAATACATAGATTATCTCTATGATATATTAGAATATACAATAGTGCAGGTTATAATGAAAATCAAATTTAAGTGCCAAAACTCAGCTGCAGTTAAACATTTTCTACTACTAAGATAACCCCCCCCTATTGCTACATAGTCAGTGTGAGAAGGAATCTAAACAGCGGTAAGCGACATATTATATCTGCTGTTACATGTGTATATGAAATGACATGATATGTACTTCGATTCATTCCCATGATACAGAACTGAACACTACACTACGTCCCCTTCTAATTGGGAATGAGCGCCCATACGAAAGTATACAATATGATAATACTTCTTAGTACAATATATATATATATATATACAAGATAGTAGTACAAAGTCAGGCAGTCAATATATCTATATAGCCATTGCGTGAACGGCTCTAAACAGCGTTACGTTGGGATTTCATAAACGGCCAGTTTTCTACCTGTAGTGTATAGTTTGGCAGCTTCATGTACATCTCGATTAAAGGTCCCTGTTAATCCCATTCGATTTGTTCTACTTTATTCTGAATCTTAAGTATTATTTTGTCTTTCATTTAAGTTGTTATGTATTGTAGCAAGACATATTAATAGAACTTTTGNTATACTTTCACAGTATTATTATTTTCCAGATCAAGATTTACAACAATGCTTAAAGTGATGTAATAATCACGATTGAATCTATAGATTAGTGACGTCATCGAGACGTAATCGACTGACGTCATGGCAGTAACGGCTGAATCCCGTTTGGAAACACTGCAAATCTATAAACTGCTGCAATGCGTCATCCAAGAAGATCAAGAACAGATAGCAAAGTTATGCACACAGGGAATTCCTATGTAAGCATTGTACTCTAAATAGCATTGCTTGCGAAATATACAGGGTCAGATTTAGACATCGGGGGACTCGGGCACTAAAGGTTCAGGGACCTCTCAACATAGAAATTGAAAATGAACTAAAATAAATTCTTCGAAAAAATATAAGTTAGGTTCAGAAGAAAACGTCTGATTTCATTTTCTTAATTTTATTGACTGTAAGAATAACTTTAACCGCAATTTTCAATTTGTAATATAGGTCAAAGTGATAAAAATAACTGGTGATCAGATGAGATGAGTCTGCCTTCATTTCGTCAAAATATATTTTTTCCCATAAAGGAGTCTAACAGTGGGTAACCGCCCCTGTATCCCCGACTGTCTTCTATCAGTAATATGCTAGAAGGCAAAATATAATAATTCTTATTGTTCTTTTTATATCTACCAGGTTGATAAATTATCAGGAACCACAAGAAGGTGAATGCGCTCTACATCTCGCAGCTCGATCGAATAATTCAAACATGGTCAAATATTTACTAAGAATGGGAGCATTTCCAAATGTTCAGGATTTTAAAGGTAATTACAAAATTGCAACTGTTTGCATTGTAATATTGTCATATTATGACTTCTGCTATTTCATATCGTACTAAATTGCGTGTGATTCACAGCAAACTAAATAGGTGCTACACACAGCTGCGGTTTTTGAGTACGGCCCGTAATAAGAATTCAGTGCCACTGTTTTTGATATTTTTGATATTATATGAATGGCGAAACGTCCCTAAAGTTGATTTATTTGATTTGCAAGAAAACTAAATCGATTTTTT
>QXVX01007935.1:0-10724 GCA_013436065.1 Halocynthia aurantium
GACAAACTATAATTGTGCGCTTTGGCATTTGTTGCTTTTAAAACATCCATCTAACTACAAACACTGTACACTATAGGAGTGAACCTTTTTACTCGTACATTACTTGTACGTTACTTTATTAATAAAATGTTGACTTTTTTCAGTTTTAATTTTGTTATCACTACTCTCTGCAAAACCTCTTCCAAATAGAGTTTTGTCTGTTGGTGTAAAGATAACGATTGTACACTGCTATTCATATGTATGTATTTTATATTTTTAGAATTTTCTTTGGAAGTTTGTTTCTGGGGATACAATAATAATGCGTTGTAACCCAGGATATCAATTTGACACAAAAACAACTGAAGTTCGGTTTACATGCAACTTTGAAGGGGAATGGATACCGGCTGATGAAAGCAATACTGAGCAATTCCATTGTGAACTTGCTCTATGTGCACAGCCTCCTGCAGTGAAAAATGTTGACTTAATAGATCATGCAAAACTTTATAGGTTGAATGATTTGGTTCATTATGCTTGTCCACCAGGAATGGAACTAGCAAACCGTTCTGGTCTTGTCGCAGAAGTTGTTTGCTCACTCAATACAACATCACATTCAAACATGAGTTTAAGTCAGGCAAATACTAGGAAACCCATGTTCACTACAAGTTGGAATCCTGATCCCATGAGTATAGAATGTGTTCTAGTGGAATGCGATTATCCAGGTAATTTTTTACCTATATTTTTTCATGTCATGCCTTTATGATTCCAAACAAATGCAAATTAAGTCCCTCACATGCACAAGTGTGATCTGAAAATCGCTCTCGATAGAACTACTGATAAAGCGTTGTTCGATTTTGAAACAAGTCAGCATTTGGTAAATTCAACGCAAGCACAGCAATCATATACAA
Organism: Halocynthia aurantium; assembly: GCA_013436065.1. Classification (NCBI taxonomy): domain Eukaryota; kingdom Metazoa; phylum Chordata; class Ascidiacea; order Stolidobranchia; family Pyuridae; genus Halocynthia; species Halocynthia aurantium. The sequence continues at coordinate 885 of QXVX01007935.1, forward strand.
TTCCGATACCGAATACAAATAAAATAGTGGCAACTCTATCATGTGGCCCCTTAGTTTTTTGGAAACCATTTTGATTACAATTTGTGGTATCATACATTGATTTAAAATTTAAAAAATACTCATTCCTTGTAAAGAAGTTCCTCCATATATTCGTCGACAATAAAAAGCATGTTTTTTTGTGCGTGAAGGTACCCTACCAAGCGCGTTAATCCATGTTACCGGTAATCGCTCCGGAGAATGGGCAGAATATTCTTGTTTGGAAGGATATCGAGTGTCTTCAAGCAAAAATTTCAAGATAAAGACCTTCTGCAATGATAATGGACTATGGGAACCAGCTCTTAGTTCATTTTCATGTGTTCCTATCCCATGCTCTATCCCAGTTGTTAATAAAGGGGTGGAGAACGTTCAAAAAGAACATCCATACTGGCCTCACTTTTATGGTGATCTTGTGACTTTGACTTGCCCATTTGGAAAATGGTTTCCAGATTTTCCTGCGAATGGAATGAGGNCCAGCGTAATAATTCCATACGTTCGGTCGAGGGTTTCGGATTAGGAGACAGAATTACCTACTATGCCGATCCAGGTTATAGATCGTTGCAGTTGAGAGAAACCATTGTGATTTTGCAATGTACGACAGATGGGACGTGGAATGTGGAAGGAAGTAGAAATATCTCGAATAATGGTTCGAGTGGAATATTATCTAGGAAGAGAAGGTTAGTGTTTCCAGTCATCATAGGGAATTGGTTTTTCTCTATAACTGTGTCATCAAATCTTGTGTTGCATCTGTTTTGTTGAATCTCTCTGATGTTGCATTATGAACTATGACTAACCAGAATATGGTGATCACAATATATGAAGTGCAACCCAGCCTTGCCTAGGAAATCCTTAAATGGCAGACCTCATATATAAGTATATATATCCCAATTGTTATCTTGGCCAAAAGGGGTAGAGTGGCTCTTAGTGGGTCTTCATTCTTCTCCTACACCCATAGTATTCTGTTTTTAGGGCCCCTATAAACCGCATGATAATTTTATCGCAAGTATATTCCTTTGTAGACATGCATTGCAACATTACATCACAAGCTTAGGGCCGGCACGGGTGCTATTGCATTCGAATCTCTTCATGCATTTGAATTTCAGTTACTTTAGGTAACTCTTATAATAATATATTTGTACCCAGGCAAGCTGAATTGTCGCAGAAAAATTCGAGTAATGTGTCCCAGGCATTGACATTTGTCCCAGTTGAATGTCCCGTACCAGAAAATTGGCCAAACAACACACATATTGATGATCAGTTAAACGGAAAAATTATGGAACTAGGGGCAAACATGACCGTACATTGTGGTAAAGGTTATTACATTGCTCTCAACCAGTCTGAAACTATCTTAACATGTTCAGGTAAGATTTTACAGTAAGTGTTATATAATCCTCTTTTCTAGTTGGCATGTATACTATTGAATAGCTTGGTATTCCTAAATATTTTTAGTGTTCTTTCTTCAACTTCAGCTTATGGAAGGTATAAATTCATGCTATACAATAGTCCAGTGCTTTCCAAACTGTGTGTCGCGATATATTCGCCTGCATTGCATAGGTGTGTCGCAGAGGCTGACATTAAAATGTATTTATGTATCAGTATCTCTCATAAGGGATTGAAAAATCATAATTTATGTTTGATAACTCTCGAAGGTGGTGCAATGCTATTGTACGGCCTAGGCAACACAAACTACTTGCATTTCCAACGACACTGCATGCATATTACTGGACATACTTTTGTAATCAGGGTGTGTGTATGCATTGAATTTTTCATAGACTCCACCAGATTTGTTTTTTTACCTTCAACAAGTGAGTTGAATAATACTGTCACATTTGAAGTCAGTCACATGCCCATATGAAGCCCTGATCACTACCTTTTTACCAAAGTAAACTGATGTATAATGCTCTTACAGATACTGGCGAGTGGTGGCCACAGCCAGTTCTCATCAATTGCTTGAATGCAAGTTTACTGCACTGTGATTTACCCAGGCAGGTCAAGAATGCCAGTATATTAGGTGAATGACCACTACAAGGTAGTAGGTTTCTCTCTAGGTTTGATTCTGTTAAGCTAGATATACATCTTCTCTATAAGGAACGGCATATAGTATGGACGGTGACTTGAAAATTCAATGTCATGCTGGCTTCGAGGCAAACGGGACTTCCTCAAGTATTACAATAACGTGCATGAAAGATGGTAATTGGGTTCCCAGTTCAGATGATATCAACTGTAAAGAAGTTATATGCAGTGAGCCTCCCACTCTTAATCGATCTACTAAATCATTTTCGTCGACCAAGTACGGCAGCAAAGTGAGTTGATGACAATTTGCGAAAGTTCGAAAGAATTTCCTCTTGAATTCTCTTGTTACTGTTACAGGTAGAATATAAATGTGACAGAGGCCACAATTTTCAACGGTTGGGTTACCAGACTAGGTTGATCGCAATTTGCATCAATAGCCTTAACTGGACCCCGAATCCAAGTGAATTCGAATGCAGTCCAGTCGTTTGTGAAGATCCCCCGAAGCTTCCATATTCCACTGTTGTGTATAGCAAAACAGAGTTTCAGTCGACTGCCAGTTACAGTTGCAGTTATGGATACCATATTAAGGTGGAGGATTCATTTCAAGAATCTGCAAATGGTAATTAAGTTTTGCAATGTTGTCTTATTTATGAGACTAGCAGAAAAGGTAGTATAAGTATACAAATCCGGATTCCTATTTTGACCGGTAGGAGGCTGAGCGGGCTTAAGTAGAATTTGATCCCATCCGAACCTAGGTTTTTCTATGTCCGGGCAAGGAGGAGATGTTTTCGGGAGATTGGAGTATTTAATTTGCAGAGTCTGTGTAGTTACTTCGTTCGTTACATGAAAGAGTCAGGTTTTTGACGTTATTAAGAGAGATTATAGTCTCGTGAGTGGCAAGTGTGTTACTTTTTTTCCTTGGCCCGCGAAACTGAAATCATTTATAATGCTGCCTGTCTATTAATAAGTTTGGAGACTCCTGACCTAATGCAATGCATAGTTTTAATTTATTTGGGTATTTGGGCTTATGGTATGCTAGAAATGATTACAAACTAAGTTTATTGTGCTAGCTACCTGCAATGCGGATGGTGAATGGTCATTTGGCAGTAGCGCTACACATTCCAAAGAGATTGTTGCCGAATGCGAACCTGTTACATGCGGAAAACCTCCTCCTGTTTCCAATGCTCATGAAACATTGCATGGATTTTCATTCAAGGTCTGTTCCACACATATTTATGTTTGCAATTATATATTTATGAATATCCAAAACAAATGAAAAATATTTTTTCAGAAAGTTGAAAGGGGCATCAAAAATTGTGTTAGCAAGTATATTCCGAAATATTTTTTAAAACTCAGCAATTCGTTACTGCTATCACAGCATATTTGTTGCCTCTCATGGCAACTTCAAAGTCGTTCATTCGTTTTGTATATTGCAATACAGGGATTGCAATCTAATCTAATTTTATGAACTGAAATTTGAGGAAATCTGCAACATGTGGGATATTGTGTTGAAATTTTCACCCAAGGTCATATCTGATTACATTGAAATAAGAAATCAAATGATGAAATAGTTTTTAAATAATATCATGCTATAAACACTCATTCCCAAGCTGAAGCAATAATTCCATTATGTAAATAAAGCTGTCTGCTGTAAAACGCAAATGATTTCAACAAAGGATCTGATTGAAAATAAAGAAAAACTAACACATTAGAGTTTGAAACATTTTTTCTAGAATTATTGAGTAGGATTGGGAATCTTTTCATTGAAAATGATCATTACAGTACTGCCCACATGCTATTAGTATTCACTGCTTTGCATTTCTGCAGGCAAAGGCATTGTACCGCTGCTTGAACGGATATGATGTGGTTCCATCCGAGCCTGGAACTGGCAACAAATCATTCACGCTCGTTTGTTCTGCTGGTGGAAAGTGGTTTCGAAAATCTATGATAAAAAATAACTCAGTTTCCGATACGGATCAGCCGAATTGTGTTATAAGACAATGTCCCGAACCTCCCGACATGTAAAATTGTTATGTTTTTTTTTTATTTGCAGTTTTTGTGAATTGCTGTCTGTAATGTGTCATATCTTCGTTTTAGAATACATGCTACCAAGACGTATAAACAAGATGAGACTAATGTATATGGTAGCATTGTTAAGTATGTGTGTGAAAGGGATTATAAGGTGGCATATGGTCAAGCAGAAGTTGAAATAACATGTTTGGCAAGTGGAAAATGGGATCCGGATATCGAAAAGCTAAAATGTGAAATAAAAAGGTGATTTTTCCTGTTGGGTTTGCCTGCCTGTGAGGATTTGATTATTATTTGCCTTTCAGTTTAAATCGTTTCGATTTTATAGATGCCCAGAACCACCTGAAATGCCTGATGGTTCTGGAGGTGGAGGAAGGGAGGTTGGTTCTTCTTGGATATACAGATGTAATCCAGGGTATGAAATTAACTATAGAGTGACTACTGTATCAATGAAGTGCTCTTATCGAGGTAAGCTGTGGAATTTTTCTACAAATTAATATATTTTATTTTACAGCATGTAGAACAAACCCCATCTTTTGAGCCCTTTTTCAGAGAAAAGTCGGCAAATCAATTTTTATTGAATATAAGCAGAGTTAATAAGCATTTTCCAAACTGATATCTCCCTTTGTGATCCCATGTTTTCTAAATTCCTCCACCATTGTGAATTGTCATCAAGCACTGTTTTCACAAGTATACATTTACAGTGGTAATTATTGTAACAATTGAAGTAATATTTAAATTTATTGTATGGAAAACATCTGAAGGTTTTTTACTTGTGTTCAATATTTTAATATCTTTAGTTTTGTCTCAATGCTGTAGTTGATTTATTTAGGTAAATGGATGCCTGCTTATTCCTTGATGAAGAAATGTCATGAGATATCCTGTAAAATTCCACATTTGTTTCCACCTTATACAAAGTTATATGATAAAGACGATGTACTGATACAGCCAGAAGGTAAATTTAGACATGCTATGGCCTTTTGTTTGATACATAGCAAACTATATTGCTGGCATATTCATTGTATGCATTTATCGATAATATACAAGTTTTGATTTAAATATTGTTTTCAGAAAGCAACCGTTGCGTAAAATATCGAGTTTACTCCATTATCTCCATTCAAATATGTTTATTGAGCTATATTTTCAAGGAGAATGATATATATTGGCGAAATTAAAAATTACCGTCATTTTTGACTGGACATTTACATTATCATTTGTTCATCATTTCCTCAAATAATCTGCCCCTTCATAATCTTTTCATTGCAGCAATTAACTAAACCCATTTCTTATAACAGATGATTCAAACAAACTCTACCATAACTACACTGTTGGATCTCACATTATCTACAAATGTCACACAGGATATTGGGACAAGAAAACCAGTAATCGCTCTGCCAAATTCATGTGTTCAAGCGAAGCTCAGTGGGATCCCAAACTTGATGATATGTTTATATGTTCCACTGTAACTTGTGAAAGTCCTCCAGAGGTAACAAAAAATCTCTAGATCTGAAATTCTTGTATTCTTCGCTCTGCCATTGTAATAATATATGTAATATTATAATATAATATTTTGTGGATTCTTCCAATATGCCAAGATTCTTTATTGATTTTGGTTGCCTTGATCAATATAAGATGTACTAGCAAAACATTTAGTATGTTAGAATAAACGGTACTTTCATTATGATAGTAACTCTCTAAAATGCTAGTACTACTTCCTTGTATAGCCTTCTATCCTTGCTATTTTTCATATATCTCCAATATATTTTCACTGCGACTGAAAACCGGAGAAATTCATTTTCCCAGTAAAAATGCTGATTAGTAAACAGAGTGTGAGGCTATTTCACTCACTTACTAATTGTTGAAAAAGTCCACGTTACTATAACCTTCATGGAGTTTCCAAAGGGATTCTGAATGGTACCTGTTTTGTTTTTATCTATAATTATGCTGATATGTCACAGCATGAATCCAGTGAAAAATAAAATAACTGTGTGACAATTATCCCAGTCTGATACTCATGGTACTCATGAGGAAGATCAATTGCAGACCGTGAGCATACATTTTAAAGACTTTCTTTTCCTAGGTGGAAGGCCTGCAACTTTCAGGTACCTTTGCCAGTGATAGTTACTGGTACGATACCAGCGTACGATACGAATGTCCTTACGGAACACATGATCGTAAACTTCGACTGGCATCAGTTGTGGTGAGTACCATTCGATTCTTAGTAAGATATAAATAGTAACTTGCCTTCAAATTTGGGAAAAATACTAGTAGCAAAATGTAACCATCCTGATTATGTTAATGCATGGTTCAGGTTCAAAATTTCACCATTGAGTTTCCATTTCATATATATTTTAAACACTTAGGAAATTTGTATTGCACGAATCGTGAGGTAAAATTGCGATTGAAATTGATTCTCAAGACTGAAAGAGGCCGTGTGAAAATCTGGCAACCCTAAGTTTCTGTCTAATGTTGAAAATAGCACGATAATAAAATATTCGCACAATAAAATATACCGCAATAGTCATAGGAATTATATAACATCTATATATTGTACAAAAAATAGACAGGCCCTGTATACAATCTGAAAGAATGCCGTACATATTGAAAATTTGAAATAATGTAATAAATTTAGTTCAATTGATAGTTTTTACCCATCATAATTGACAATTTACTCAAGTCAGCGGACTTAGGAAGTTACAAGTTACCTGCTGTGGTTACAAATTTTTTTTCCTAGAAAAAAGAGGTTCGTCAATTCGAGGATTTAACTGTTTTCTGTTCAGTTTCGTAGCGATGTAACAGCAGAAGATGTTATATTGTACATTTTACTATCTTATATTCACTAATAGTCTCGCTGTGGTCCGAACGGTACATTCACACCAGATCCTACTACATTAAATTGCACAGAGACCGAGTGTCAGGATTACATGATGCCTCATGCGGACCGGACTTGGTTGACTGGTTATCAGAGATATAGTGTCGCTCAGTACAAGTAAATTAGAATATCCTCGGTTCCGTTTTGTTACCTTGGAAATGACCGATTTACTGTGAATTGTTCCTTTTTAGATGTCATGATGAGTATTGGTTCGATAAAGGAATTTACACGTTTACATACCGTTGCAATCAGGATGGTAGATGGGAGCCAAGCATTTCTGAGAAGAATTGCCATAAAATTACCTGTGGAGATGTGTACATACAGAACATTGTATTTCCAAAAGTACATCTAAGTTGGATGGGATATTATGAGAGTATTATACAATAAGGAATGCTGTTTCCATAGCTTCACTGTGTTACGTGTTAAATAGAAAGTAGGAGTTCGCTTTTATATTGCTTCCTGGCTAATGGCTTCAAAACCCAGAGTTGAGTTTAATCTCAACCTGAAATTTCATATCATAACCACAACCAGTTATATTTCAACGTGTCACATTTCGGTTTCAATTCAATAGTATTTTCTTATGTACATGCCATGCCATCATATTTGACAGAAATTTGTTGATTGCTGGACTATTTGATCATAGAGTACTGTGAATGCAAGATCTTTATCAAAAATGCATAACCATTCTTTTTTCAGGGTACTACTGTGGACTTTGGTTCCAAAATTGATGTGCACTGTATAGACGGTTACGCCTTGAACAAAGTAAACAAGGCCTTCATGCATACGCTAACTTGCCAAGAAGGAGGCGTTTACAAGCCTCCTGTTTCAAGTCTACGATGTGAACCTATACCATGTGAACAGCCACCTTCTATACCCAATAGCTATGTGTATGGACTGTTTGAATTTGGTATGTGGTTAATGGTAATAATTTAAAATGTCAGCCTAGTGAAAAGGCTAGCTAGATATTCCCAGAGCAAGGGAATAGAATGAAAAAATTTAATGATTGACTTGTATTGACAGCCATATTCTGTGCATGTCAAACTAACAGTTTATGAACAATTTAAGCTAGTCTTTCAACTAACGTTTATGTTGCTTATCAGAATGTACATGGAGCAAGAAGATTTTTATTCCCTCAGTTAGTCACTGCGAGCATGTGTGCGGTTTCGTACACTCTATCACCTTGTGGTTTACTGTTATTTGTGGTTATTGCACAAATTTTGTAAATTTAATCATTTATCATCCTTAACATCCTTTATCTGGTTCAGGACCGTCAGCAAAGTTGTGAGAAGGCATACCTCGCATATAACAGAGGACTTGTGTTGTGCACTGTGATATGAAGCTGTCTTTTGTTGCTAGCTTCTTCTGTTAATTATTTTTTTGCTATGTCATTTCAAGGTGGTACTGCAACTCTTCAATGTTACCATGGATTCTTATTAGCAGAAAATCAATACAATGTCGAATCTACTTGTGGAAGGGATGGATCGTGGTCTGTTGATTTTGAAAAAGTAATACAATGCTTTTCATATTTTCCATATTCATATTTTCAGCGAAGCGCATTAGACATGATATGATACACTAAAGTTTTTATTCTTGTTCTTAACTAGTATAAATGCACTCCTGTATTTTGCTCCTCACCTCCAAAAATGCAGTACGCGAAAAGGTATGGAAAGGGCACCAAATTTGCGACAGTAATTCGATACGAGTGCAACACAGGATACTGGCTCGGATCAAACTTGTTTGACAATCCATATGGAGTCGAGGTTACATGTTCTGCATATGGAAACTGGTCACCAATGCAATATATCGCATGCGTAAGGTATTGAAATAATATTGTATGGAAAAACCTATCAAATGTTTAACTGTCCACTGTAATTTAATACTACATTGCATCTATGAAAGTATTACTAACTAGTTCAGTTCACTCTGTAATGAATTTAAATTGCTAAATTGCTTCCATCTGTTTGCGAGTTAGTGTTTGGCAAGCTGCATATCATTTGAAAAATCAGACTGCCAGTTTTGATGATTATAGTTGTCATTCTACTGAAAGTAATCCTTCTTAATGATATAATTTTTTTGTTCCATTCCAACCTCAAGGAACACAACCAAATTACATGACTTGTGAACTCTGATATATTGTGATAATTTGGTATATACAGTGCTGGAACAACATTGTAGCAACAACCCTTGGTTTTACGTTTTTGTCGGTTACTATTGTTAGTAATCACGTCCGCAGTTGGCAATTTCTTCATATCACCCATGGTCTATTGACCATAAATTATTTGGCCCCCATTGTCATAGCATTAGCTTGATCCCTGGGATTTCCATTTTAATATTTCATCAGTTTGAATTGTTTTTAGGATTATTTGCCCTGCTCCAGACCCTGTCGCTGGTGCTTCAATTGTGGAAAATGGACATTTCTTTCAGTCTGTTGTTTATTACATGTGCAAACCCAAGATGTGGATTGCACATAGAAATCAAACTCACTGGATTATGACAGGTACCTCGATATTTAGTTCTCCAAAGAACTATTTCTTAAGCCTGCAATATTACTGGATTTATTTATTTTCCATAATAGAATACATTATATTTATTTTCGATGCAAGAACAGACTTCTTACGTTCTGTACATCTGCTTCAAACATGCTATCAACTGGTGATTGTAAAATATTATTTTGCATATTTAAGGAAAAAAAGAAATTTCAATCGAATGCATGAAAAATGCAACATGGCTTCCAGATCCTGCCAAAATGAAATGCCACTCTATTTATGATGGTTTTGTGAAGATATCTTCTGATGGTAATATCTTTAGTGTAACAGAACAGGACTTGAGCACGGCCTGGGACAGTGGTCGGTAAACTTTTTGCCCCAGTGACCTCTTGGGGAAAAACTTAA
>QXVX01007942.1:21638-34240 GCA_013436065.1 Halocynthia aurantium
ACCAGGGGTCTCCAACACGCGGCCCGCGGGCCGCATGCGGCCCACGAGGCTATTTTTTTCGGCCCGCGTCATGGTTGAGAATTTTCCACAAAAAAATAAAATAGTACGATGTCAACTATGAGTAAGTTTTATCGTGTTATTTAACATCAAGAGTCCGGTCCGACAAACTGTAAAAAGTGAAACTAAAATTTCCCCCTGTTATTCCACTTTATCATGTTCATTTTATTCTATTACCTAATTTGTTGGTTCGAGGCCCGCGTCGTCAATAAAGTTCAAAAAGTGGCCCATGACATATTTTGAGTTGGAGACCCCTGATTTAGAAGGACATGATATTCCTGCTACAGGCGGGAACTTTGTGTTTTGAAATATACATTAAGATAGTTAAGCCAAAGCCATTCAATACTTATCCTTTCTGCTTCTAACAAACTGTACAGTCATTTGTACATGCAGACAGTCATACCTGAACGCTATCTTAAATTACTCGCACAACTAATAACTAGACTTCCTCAAACGCTTCCAGATTGACATCTCGATGTTACATACTCACCCAACAGAATGATTACAACGAGGAATTTGAGAAAAGGCTGGAACTGTAATCAAAGAAATTGGGAAATTGGAAAATTTAAATATCCTGGAAATGCAATATTATAGCAGTCGGCGGGTAGTATGTTGCTCGCGGGACGCAAGTTTCAGAACCATGATCTAAACCAGTGGTTCTCAACCTGTGGTACGCGTACCACTAGTGGTACGCGGAAGCTTTTCAAGTGGTACGCGAGCAGCTTTAAATTATTGCAACAATTAACTTTTGAGTTGGCTAAAATATGCCGGCAACGCTTTCTCTTTTTCTTCCCATACTGTATGCATTCACTGAACGGCGTTTATAGCGCTACCAGTCCTTGTCTTTAGAGATCGCCCTCGCCCTTGCCCGCTACTGCCCGCCATACGGATGTTACTATTGCTACCTGCTGTATGTGTTGGCTGATCAGCAGAATCTAAGTTTTAAGGCTAATTTATCAGTAATTTTTTGACTAAATATTTAAGCATGTCGAAGCGAAAGTATATCTCCGAATACATTAAGTATTTAGTCAAAAAAGAGAGGCTTAAAAAAGGGGCCCCAAAAAAGGGGGCTTTGTTGGTGGTACGCGGCCAGATTAAAAAACACTAAAGTGGTACGCGGTCAGTAGAAGGTTGAGAACCACTGATCTAAACACTAGTTACAACATTAAAATGCCCTGCCACATTCTCAAGGTATAACGCATGGTCTGTCAAGCTCTGGAGACTAAAACTGGCAGGATACGTTAGCCACTGCATTGAATGGCCAACCTTAGTGTATATTGCAATGTCATGGCCTATTAAACTGGCTGTGGCCATGAACTCGGCATCAGTCGCCCATACTTCATCCAGTAATATACCAGAGACAGTCAAATAGTCCTTGACGTTCTGGTTCAAGTAATTCTAGAGCTCGGTCGTGATGCCAGTGCTCATGTGCTGCACGACTCGATCCCGGATGATGTCATGGCTCCCCTCTGATCCTGTTAATATATAACTGATACATCGGAAGTAGCAGTTGCCATCGCCTTTGGTCATGTATGTTTGTGTTGGCTGGGTTAGTTCAGAGGCATGTCCGAAGTTTACGGGTTTTATTATTGTTAGATCAAGAGCTCCTGCGAGGTTCTCTCGGGCTTTGCTAGAGAGAGGGTTGAACAGTATAATCGGCTCGATTTCTTTGCCTATATATTTGCATGTGGTATTACTGGCCTTGTCTAGCTCCCTGCTTGGTCTCTTGGATGGCTGGGGTTGTTCCTCTAAGTCCAAGGTGTCACAGGGACATTCAGACTTCAGGTCAATAGGCAGCTTAGCAGTACGGCCATACATCACTTCAAAGGGCACTATCGTCGGCAGACTTCAGGTCAATAGGCAGCTTAGCAGTACGGCCATACATCACTTCAAAGGGCGTGCACTTCGTTGAAGCATGGATAGATGTATGGTAGGCAAACAAAATGCCTGGAATGTACTGATCCCAATCATCGGTTTGGTCGTTGACGAGCTTACTCAGTGCAACCTTGAGTGTCCTGTTGTCGCGTTCCCTTTGGCCATTTGTCTGGGGGTGGTATGCTGAAGGTATACGGTGATTTGTCTGGAAATGGTCCATAAGCTTGTCAATAACTTTGTTGACGACCCTGGTCACTGATAAGAGCGTCCATGCAGCCTAGTCGACATACAACAGCGTAAAGGAACTGTGCCACTGAATTCGCGCTCTTGTCCGGGAGAGCCGCGGCTTCAGACCACTTGGATAAATGATCTGTTATGGCAACAATATACTTGTTACCATTTGCAGATTCATGAAGAGGTCCGATAATGTCAATTCCAACCAGACTCCAGACCTTGGCAGGTACAGGTATAGGATTGAGTGACGGGGCTTCTTTGCTGAGTTTTGGATTACTCACAAAACACTTGAGGCATACCTTCACATATTGCATTACATCTTTCTTCATGCCTTTCCAGTAGTATCGCTGAGATACTTTCCCGAAGGTCTTATCTCTGCCAAAGTGCCTTCCTGTAGATGGATTATCATGACAGGCCTTCAAAACGCTGGGCACACGGGTTTTGACAAGAACCTCCTGGTCTCCATGGAAGAGAGTTCCGCTGTTGGCATGATACGGATTTGCTGTTTGGCGGAACTGCGACTTTGCGTTCACACGCTTGGCAGGATCAAGGTCATATAAATGCTGAGGATACTTTCGATCAGCGCTGATGTAAAAGTTCAAAATCTGGTTGTACAAGTTATCATCCATGATAGAATATTTTTGTGAAGTTTGATAATATCAGGGATAAAAGTGAATAATAATTAGAAAAAAACACAGAACAACAGCAGTCACCAGATTCAGGCAGGACAGGAAGAGCAAAAGCAACAATAACGTGTCAATATACTTCAATTTGTAGCCGACTGCTATACTGCCTACATGCTGTTACATTTTCTAGATGGTTATATGTGTTTGCCTTTCTTTAAATTTCCCGTTGTAATTGTGCCGTGTCGCTATGTGATGTCACATTGAAATGCCAACATAGAACTTCTTGTAGTGTTCTTTCAAGCAAGGGAGACTTAATTATCTTGTAAATTTCAAAACACATTGTCAAAGTTCCCGCCTGTAGCAGGAATATCATGTCAGGCCTTCTAAATGCTGGATCCACGGGCTCCAACAAAAACCTCATTGTTTCCAAATAGGAGAGTTCCACTTCCAGCACGAATTGGGTTTACTGCTTGGAGAAACTGAGATTTCGCATTACCACGCTTGGAAAAGTAGAAGTGAGGTATATCTGTACTAGGGGCATATTCTAGACTAGGAATACAGACATATTTAAGAAACATACAAGGGAGGTATACCTTGGACTAGAAATACCGACTTAGTTATGTAAAACACGAGTGAGGTATACTCTGGCCTAGGGGGGTATACTCTAGACTAGAGGCATATTCTAGACTGGGAATACAGAAATATTTAAGGAACATACAAGGGAGGTATACTCTGGACTAGGAAGGTATATTCTGGACTAGAAATACCGACTTAGTTATGTAAAACACAAGGGAGGTATACTCTGGCCTGGGTGGGTATACTCTGGAGTAGCCCAGAGTATACCCCGGGGTATAAACTGGCCTAGGCCAGAGTACTGTATTTGAATTTCATTACATGGCTCAAGGTTTGAGAAATGCCGCACAAACATTCCAGTATTTCATTGATACCGTTACAGGTGGTTTGGATTTCACTTTTGCGTACATTGACGACATACTTGTCGCGTCAAAAAGTCCAGAGCAGCATAAGAAGCACCTTCAACAATTGTTTCAACGTTTAGATCAGGGTGGTCTAAGATCATGTGACTAGAGGGCCAAAAATATTTAAAAAGCGCTACTGGGGGCCCGCTCTTATGAAACTACTAAAAAAGAAGACTGCAAGTTTAAACTCAACGACGATAATATTAGAGATTCATGTTTACTGTTGTACTTAATACAACATCCAATGCAACATGCAGGTTTCAAGAAGCTCATATGCGTGCATTGTATTTTAATTTTAAGAAGAAAAATAACATCCCAAAAAATTTCATCAAATTTATTGATTTTATTTTTTGTTCGTATTTATTATTGCGTCAATATCATCATTTATTTCAGTGGTAGACAAACGTAAGCAGGCATCCAAAGTTTCATCGCCCGTTCTGTTTCGCATGTCGCATCTTATCCGTTTCCTAATTCAAAAAGTGCTTCGCAAATGTATGTGCTACCAAACATAGAACATATCTTCAAGGCAAAATTTCTTAAATGAGGAAACCGCTCTCTGCTTACGATCTTCCAAAAGTCGTCGTGAATCTCATTCTTCCGGATCTGATTGCAATTCACATAATTTCTGCTGAAGAAATGATGGCTGACACTGAATATTCGCTTCCAGTGGGTTGTTAAAAAGCTCCAATTGTGATTTCAGAGAATCAAAATCAGTAAATCTGCCATGGAAGTCTTCAGAGACGCAAATGGGACAAAATTAATGCTTTTACCTTCACCAAGTAATTCACTACGTGCGGGAAAATGGGTAGCATCATTTCTCTGTAGACAAGACTTGAATAAAACAAGTTTATTGCGAAAGCCTTCAATGTTTCCAACGAGTTGCGATATGTTGTGCTTCTTACTTTGTAAGTTCGTGTTTAATGTATTCAAGTGACTTGTAATGTCTGTTAGAAATGCCAATGACGCAATAAAATTATCATCACATAATTGAGCAACGTATTCAGCAATCTCACCAATTTCATTCTGAAAAAAATACAAAATTTCTTTTCGCATGCTAAAAAAATGTTCCAATGTTTTGCCTGCGCTTAACCATTGAATTTGAGAAAATAGTGGAATATCGTCATATTCTGCGTCCGCCTCTTGCAAGAACTGAATAAACTTTCCGTGTTTATGAGCTTTATAAAGTTCACCATGCTTTTGGACCACACTGGTTTAGATGATTACGCTTTGACGATTAACTACCAGAAATGTGTTTTTGGACAATCCGAAATCGCTTTCCTAGGGCATCATGTCTCAGCAGGGTTAATCAAACATTTACCAAATAAGGTCAAAGGCATCCGAAATTTTCCGAAACCAGTGACTAATAAGCTGCTTCGCCGATTTCTAGGCTGCATCACGTTTTACAGACGGTTTCTTAAGAACATTGCAAGTATTTTGCAACCATTGTATTTGGTTTTATATACATGAGTGAGTGGCACGCTAGAAACGGTAACGTACTTACACGGGCCAGAGATACCATTACTGCCCATAGAAATAGACGTAATGTACGTAATGAGGAGATAGAAATGAAAAGTGTTTCTGAGAACAAACGTTTAACACGTAATGCGGAAAACCAGGGTCCTGGAGATGAAAACGAGGACCGCCCACACCCTTCCCTATACCCTACCCTAGATACCCGTAGTGTGTAGTGCATATTATTTTGCATAGAGACGGAGGAATGCAATCGTATCTTATATTAATTTTCACTGATGCTGTAATTGTTTATAATTCACGCTTTGTATACGTATAACCTTCTTTCATGCCATTCAATTACATACTGAAAATAAAACGAGAAAAAAAGAAAAGTATGCTATGTATCGAATTTTTTTCATTTCATGACAACATTTTTTCATGCAGTGCCATTTTCCTGCTTGTGTATATCCCATTTTTTTTCACGAATTTTATGTATCACGTGTGATTTAATCCAATTTCTGTGCTATACTTTTGCCCACTTTTCCACCGGAGCTTCCAGGTGAAGGGTCGTTTTATAGGGAGTAGAATTGTATAAATTATTATTATTAGTAGTGGAAAACTACAACGATGGTAGTGAAAATTTACAGCACGGTAATAAGTGAAAATATGTAAAACTCAAATAAGACTCCCTGAATCTAATGTTGGGAGATGATACTGTTTAGAGTTTCCACAGTGAATAGAGATAAACCAATTTGATAAGCAATAGAGAAAAATGTAGAGTCTAGAGACGTGGAGGATATATATATATATACGAAATTACGTTTTTCATGCTAACTAGAGCTAGAGTTGGAGAATGATATGCCTGTAAGCAGCATCGTAATAATTGACTTGGAGATTTAACGTTTGTAAACAGTATTTTAATATTACGATTATGATTTCAATACTTGTGGAGATTTGAGTTGTATATGTCAAAGCTTGTGTTTGGCAGTACAACATTGTAATAAACACTGTATATTAGACATAAACGTGTGTTGAATCATACCGTACAATTGACTGTGTATTAACCATCGTGTTACATTTGTTTTACGTAACCTATCTGTGACGGACCGGACGAGTCGTCCTCTCTGTCAGCAAGAGTGTATTTTGTAGCGTTTAACACCAAAAACAATAAACTCATAAACCAGTAACGAAACACTGGTAACCCATAAAATACAAGACGCAACACCATTGTTCTCACATGTTCAGGCAACAACAAAAGCAATTCTCGTCTCAATATCTTGTCATCAAGACTGGAATCTTTTCGTCGCCGAAGTAAGAACGCAAAACTTTAAGAGCTTTTCTGTAGGGTGTAATCCCCTAAACTTTTGGTGCGGAACAACTTATCAAAACGTTCATTGGAATCACCTGAAAACTTCTTAATCCACATAGTTTTCAAACGAATATAACTTTTATCGTTAGCTCTTTCTTCCAAAATGTCAAATAACTTTGCTACTTCTGATTCATGCAAACCACGGGCGAGGGTAGTATATTTATCCCTTTCACTAGCGCTTTCATCTTCCAAAACTGCCTCAATGGTACTGAAATACGCCTGTATGGAATCTCGCCAAATGGGTGGCATTATAAGCATTAGAATAATATAAATTATGATTATTAGTAGTGGAAAACTACAACGATGGTAGTGGGAAATTACAGCACGATAACAAGTGAAATATGTGAAACTGAAATATAACTTACTGAATCTAACGCTGGGAAATATACTGTTTAGCGTTTCCACAGTTAACAGTGATAAACGATTTGGATAAGCAAAGAGGAAATGTAGAGTCTGGAGACATGGAATATAGAATGGATGGAAAAGTGAATGCTTGTAAGCAGCATTGTGTATTTAGAGTTGGTGAATTGTATGCTTGTAAGCAGCATCGTGATAATTGACTTGGAGATTTAACGTTTGTAAACGGTATTGTAATAATACGATTGTGATTTTAATACTTGATTGGTTGAATTGTATATGTCAAAGCTTGTGTTTGGCAGTACAGCATTGTAATAAACACTGTATATTATATATGAACGTGTGTTATATAATACCATACGATTGAGTGTGTATTAACCATCGTATTACATTTGTTTCACGTAACCTATCTGTGACGCACCGGACGAGTCGTCCTCTCTGTCAGCGAGAGCGTATTTTGTAGCGGCTAACACCAAAACATAATACCATCATAACTACGGACGTTACAACGGGTAACGACAAACTTCAGCCGTTACAGCATCTTAATATTCATTTTCCCAGATCTCTCAACATAAAAACTAGAAGAAAAGTAGAAGAAGATTGTTTTCTAGGTAGTGGTGAAGTAAAGGTAAATCTGCCTGAGTTACTTATGGTATTCTCAGTGGAATCGGGTGTGTTTATAAACATCTGTACTTCTGAGGTTATGACCTTCCTTTTCCGTCATCTCAGAAATAGTCTTACAAGAAATGGGGGATATTGCTTTTGTACTGTCAACAAGCTTACTGAATTTCCTAGTGCGAAGAGATAGGTCTTGGGGAGAACTATGCAAGGGTGTTATGTTAGAGGTGGAAGGATAACATTTGTTCATTTACCGTACAATTGATACAAACAATATGCATGCACGATTTTAGCCTAAACTGCGCACTCGGTATTTGCGTCGGAAAGCGTAATATTTTGCGTCGGTAAAATTGTGTGGTACTTACCGTTTTCTTCGAATGTCCGTATGTCCAAATTATCTTCGATCCTCGATATTTTTGCTTCTTGTTGATATTATATCGAGAATGATGAACGGTTAAATAAAGAACCGTTTTTGAACGATTTTTTTCTGTCTTTAGGTTCTTCTCAATTTGTTTTTTAATTTTTATTTATTTATTGTTCTAGGCAGCGGTGACCAATGTTGTAGTTTTCGTGTGTTACAGTTTATTGTTAGTTTATATCGTACTCTGCCATGTAAACCACTACAAATACACTCCTGATTACAAAGGAGAAACTTCGCTATTGTTGTCCGTTGTTCAGAAGGTTACATAAAACAAACGTAATACGACGGTAAAATGATGCGTCTTGGTAAAGTATAAATCAATACGAGTTTTATCTGTACACTTCAATTCTATTCACAGGCTCGTATCATCAACACAAACTTGATTTCACAAACTTACATGCAAGCATTAAAATCACGATCGTATTATTAGAACCTTTATCAAGTATATTTTACACGTCTCAACCAGTGTCACGAGACTTATTTTCCGATCTAGCTGCTTCGCTAGTCAGCAAATCTTCTCTATTCCCTGTGCGTTTACATCAGTGTTTCCCAAACTTTTTTCCAATAGCGCCTCCCTGGACAACTTAGTGGCTATCAAATGCCCCCCTCGACAAAAGAGTAAAAACAAATTTATTTTTCATTCATCCCAACTTAATGTCTAACACTCTTATTGAGACGGACGAGCTTGGAATTCCCCACAGTGCGTCAGGCAATCCGGACAAGCAAATTAATTTAAACCAAAGCATAAAACAAGAGTAAATTAACAGCGCAAATATTATTATAGGGACACTGTTCTTGTAACTGCCCCGATTTACTCATAGCGCCCCCCAATCGCCCAGTTTGTAGCCAGCTCCCCCTTCATACTCGCAAACGCTCACAGGGGGGCGTTTACCCCACTTTGGGAACCACTGGTTTACATACAGTAACATTTCCAACTGTTAAAAGTCCTGTTTAGGAAGTGATTCTAGGGCTTCACATATAACCAGCATAATACGTCCGTATATCATGACGCCATAATGTCACCCGTTAGCATTCTATTCTCCACTACTGTTTAGTCACAAATATTACCATCATCAAATCTATGTACAATTCTACTACCTATAGTGGTGGCGATAATGATGGTCGCGCTAGTGGTTGCAATAGTCGCAGAGGTCGCAGTAGTCGCAGTGGTCGTGTGACGGCTTGGTTATCGTTACCAGTTGTAACGTCTATAGTTATGATGGTATTATAGTTTTTGGTGTTAGCCGCTACAAAATACACTCTCGCTGACAGAGAGGACGACTCGTCCGGTCCGTCACAGATAGGTTACGTAAAACAAATACAATATACAATACATATACAATTCAAATCTCCACAAGTATTGAAATCACAATCGTATTATTACAATACTGTTTACAAACGTTAAATCTCCAAGTCAATTATCACGATGCTGCTTACAAGCATAAAAATTTCCAACTCTAGTTACCATGGAAACGTTATTCCGTATATCTATATTTCACGTCTCCAGACTCTACATTTTCTCTTTTGCTTATCCAAATCGTTTATTTCTATTTCCTGTGGAAACGCTGAACAGTATATTTCCCAGCGTTAGATTCAGGGAATATTTGAGTTTCACATATTTTTTTCACTTGTTATCGTGCTGTAATTTTCCACTACCCTCGTTGTAGTTTTCCATTACTAATAATCATAATTTATAATATTCTAATGCCTATAGTCGCAGTGGTCGCAGTAGTCGCAGTAGTCGCAGTCGTCGCAGTAGTGGTAGTCGTAGTAGATGGTCAAATGATGTCGGTAATTCCTGGGTATGTGTTTGGATCTTCCCTGTCGCAGTCGAATCGATTTCCCGTCATTTTTAGTTGTGAACTTTTCCCGTCTCAGCATATAAGTGGGTACTTGTTTCACCCTGATATCACGAATTATACCCTCACTTTCCAACACACGAAACATATATAACCTTCGATTGTCTATGCTATAATAGCGATTCCACATATTTACAACTTTAATCAACGGTATCCGATTGAGAACATAACGATTGCATATGATGTCTTCGATTACGTCATCCATCGATCTTCCATCTTTAAACTCGCTAGATATTGAATCTTGCGTAAATCTTATATCAGTTGGACATAATTTTAACAGCATGTTTTCTGTATAGTTCTGCTGGTACTGTGTTGTCACAAACGAATGTACTGACAGACTGTTACGAGAAAATGGTTTCCTGTTCTAACCTCACAATTAAATATCGTCACCTTCCTTTCTTCGTTTGCTTTCATTACTGGTATCGTAGTCTTTAAATAGGTGGTTCACTGCCGCCACCTGGAGGGTGGACAACTTCTCGGCAACCGGTAACCAGAGTAAACAATAAACAGTGGCGTCACATACAATTACACTGAATTATATCATAAAAGCTGTAAATAATTTATAAATATTCATTTTAAAATGAGTTTGCATAGTTACTGACGAGTGGTTGCGTACGAAATTTAGATATCTTAAGATTTTTACACTATAAACGATTAATAGTTCCATGGCAAATAGTACTAAAAAACGAGGAGGGAAATACTGTTGCATCCAGCAATGTTCATCTTCTTCCTCTCAAGGAATCCAACTTTTCGTTGTTTCAAATGGCTGCAAACGACGATACAGTGTTGAAACAACTAGACGCGCTGAAAAAAAATGCTGGTGAATCGTACTCTAGTATTCAAAAAGATGTAGCAGACCGTGTATCATTAGCAGTTGGAAAAACTACCCTGGTTCATGAAAGATTTGCTTCAATCATAATTTATGAAATGACCATTAAAGGTAACTCGGGAACCAATATCCATCGTAATGGGTTTCTAATAACTCCTCTCTATAGATGAGATTGTTTACAAGTCCTCCACCCAGAAAATTGTGGGTTATGTTTACTTTGAAGACAGCCAATTAACAAAGTTGTCCGAGTCCAAATCCAAAATTGACAGTCATATGCTTGTAGCTTATTTAAAAGGTCAGAGTGGATTATAAAGTCGTGATTTAAAGTCAGTCATTATTCAGTAGTAAGTTCATAAATACAGGAATTACAAATAGCAAACTGAATGGTGCAATTGCTTTTTATCCAACTGCTGGTGCAAAATCCACTAACATCATCTTGCTGCTATTGGATTTACTAGTTACCACACCACTACATACATCAGTAGTCATAAAATGCATAATAGATAAGTCTCAATTTACAATTATTTTAACAATTACAGATAATAAAAGTTTAATAATAGGACAGGGCCTTGCTGCTAATCGATCTGCTTTCCATGATTTGTGTATAAAAGAGACAGATGGGGTTAATTACAGAATGTACAAGCCTGTCAACCTTTCTAAGTATGTATTATTGGCAACTACTTGCGATAAAAACTATTTTACTCCATGCCCAATTTCACATTACAGTTACATATACATTGTTCATGACCCACCACATCTATTGAAAACAACAAGAAATAACATTTTGTCGAAGACAAAAATTTGTGGAACCGGGGAGATATTTTCTGGTAACCAATTCGGATCCTCATATTGGTATTTTATTTAGTATTCTGACAATTTAGTATTTTAACATTTTAGTATTGTGACTAACAACCTTTAGGACGATTTAAAAAGAGGAAAATTCAGGATATTTCCCAAACTGTCAGATGCCCATGCTACCACCCTACTCCTTGGGAAAAGATGAGTGCCAGCATAGCTGCACAAACACTCTCTGACAGTGTTGGTATGTTCGCAGAAAAATATACGTACTGTATGTATGTTCAGTTCTTATAATACAGTATGTGTATTCAGTTGTTATATATTACCAGCTGCTTCGCAGCTTAGTCTATGCAATCAAACAATTTAAAGACTATGCTCGTATGATACAATGACTGGTAGCCAAGGTTCTTTAGAATAGAATTTGGAAAATAGAATTGTTCGCATCTATTACAGCATTATTGCCGTAGCAATCAAAGCCCTTGTTTATTGCGGTAATGTCTCTATCACATTTCATATCATCATCATAGATATTGTACAGTATCTTTGTATTATTATCATTACGCACTATTTCAGTCTACGCAACCCTACAGAAACAGAGTTTCAGATATACGGAGCATCCTAACTTGCAATTGGGAGTGTATGTATAAAGGTGACCCCGAAAAGACTATACAATAAAATAGACACGAAGCTGATACCTAAAAAGAAAAGCTGTAAAGTGTACTATAATCATATGAACATATCACACTTACCATTTAAAACATGATAAGTTTATGCAAACAACTAGCAGAAGTAGTAGTATTAGAATATCTAACTACTGTATATATATTATATAGTACAGAAACCCTTATTTTAAATGACTGTGCTGAACGACAATTACGGTATTACTGCCCGGTGAGACAGCATACTTCAAACAGTAAATTGTACAGCAGTGTATCCGCATTTTAGAAAGAAAAAGTATGGTAGTATAGCAATATCCTTCAAATTGCAACTTCCTAAACTGTAAATTTTCGTGAATAATGCATCCCATCAGCAATTTTCTTCATTACATCTTTCTTTTTCCTACTTTTACTGTCACCTTTCTCCACAACCTTGTGATAGGCAGCCAAGTCAATCAAATCTCGCGAAGCCGT
>QXVX01007942.1:34429-45077 GCA_013436065.1 Halocynthia aurantium
TAATTCTAATGCGCAGCGAAAAAATTATCGGTACTTTATTATCGGTACTGCGCCAGACCGCCTATTTTTGAGGTACCGGCAAAGTACCGAAAAAGTCACGTCTTTGCCGTGCGTCATTTACGTCACTTCCTTATATGGCAATTATCGGTACTGGAAGTAAATACTGGAAGTACCGATAATTTGGCAATGGAAACGTAGTAAATTGTGATATTTTGCGATGGAACAGGAACTTTGCACAAAAGCTCCGTAGATAATTTACCCGGAACTAACTTGTATTTTTGGATCTGGAATGCCTCTTTCTCTCACGTTACCATACTTAATTAATACCATATCGATGATGCCATTAAATAATGAAATGAAAGAGTCTTATTATGATTCATGTTCAGTCAACTCTTTTAGAAATAGTTTTGTACACCCGCAGATGATAGTCACAAATGAATTTAGGATCATGACCACTGCACACGCGCGAAATAGTACGAATGCGGCGAAGTAAAAGAAATGCTCTAGATTTTTGTTTACTAATTGCTCCCATGGCAATCTTGAATAAAATCCCAACAAAGAGATGATATCATTAAAAGCGAAATGCCTACGCAAAAGAGGAATGAATACAAAGGGTAGTTTCGATGACTTTATTTCGTCACTAAATTGTTTCAATCTAGCCTTGCAATATAGCCAGAACACCGTACTTGTAAAATCGCACAACTCCATGACCAATATTCATTTCCCGAAGTTGTAAGTTCCCGCGTTTATACAATTCTACGGCCTCTCGAGCTTGTGTAGTGAATAACCACGCAAATACGAGAAATATCATCAACAGGTACAGTGCACTGTAGAGTAAGAACTCCGTGAATTCCCCAGACAGGAAGTAGAGAGAGCGCGACAAAAACAGCATACTGGAAATTCCACATTAGGCATAGAGAGGGCGAACATCTCGATGTAATTAGTAGTTTGCGAAGTTCGTATATCTCATATGTCAAATATACACAACCTTATTTTGCATCCCACATTCCTGTGGTAAGATCTTTATCGAGTATACTAAATATATTGACTAAATTCTCTCCACTAATTCAATAACATAAATGCACGCAAGCAGATAAAAGTAACATCGACAACGAAATTAGACAGGCAACTCAGGGGTAAAATCCCATGAAAATCAGAGTCTGACGGCATTATGCAACAGACACACGCGCAATAATATTCATTAATTCCAAATAATGGACTCAGGCAGACAACTTATAAATGGAGATACCCAGTGGTGTAGTGCTGCCGGAGCTCCGCTCCCCCACCTCTACAAGTGAATGAGGGGTCGTTAGTAGTAAATACCGATTATACTAGGCAGGTAAATTTTATATAATTCAAAATATAATTAATGAGAATCAGTGAGTGTAAAGGGGAAATTGTTAATCGTGCGACATACATAGATACAGGACAGGAAAGGATTTTTTTTCATGCCCAGCAGAGCTCCAGTACCTATAAAATTGAGACTACATCCCTGGAGATACCTGATAGCCGACCGCCTTGCAGGAAGTATATAAATAAATAAAATACAAAATAACTTCTATATTTCTTCCTATCACCAAAAAGATATAGTAGTTAGCTGGAGATTCCACTCTAACAGAGCGATGAAATACTATGTTAACAAAGGATAAGTTTTTGTGATTATCTGTAACTGACTGGTCTGCAACTAGTCTTGGGCTGTGATATATATATATTCTTGTCTTGCTAAATTGCTACTGAGCGCATGAAATGTGTTGTAAGGTCTACAATGAACTCATTTATACAAAGAGGTAGTGTATTGTTAAAATATCATTTGTAAATGTTGATGAAAGTAAACAAAACATTATAGAATTGGATTTGACCGAGTGTAGGTGGGAAGTTCGTATTTGTGTATTAAGATTTTACAATGCAACTCTTGAGATATATTATCTGCGATGTTATTGTAATGATTGCACTGTTGTCATTTGTCGTCGTCGCCGTCGTTAGGTGAATTCAAAATAATACGTGCTTTGCTTTGCTTTTTTTGATTATGAATATTCGTATCTATAGGAATGCTCTACACCAGGGGTGGCCAACTTCACCTAGTTTGAGATCGACTAGAAAATTTCTTAATACCTCGCGATCGATCGGTTAAAAACGTAACTTTTTTTCTTCGACTCTGTTACTGTACCTGGCTTTGTATTTACCACACAATTACCAACAGGACGTTTTAAGGCGAGAATGTAACACATTCCTCTTTTTTATTTGTTCTTTACAAAACACACAAGCATCAATATGTTTTTGCTGCGCACAATTTCCATCTGACATCGGCGGTACTTTTGCAATATCGACGCTGAAAGATACACCCGCCATAAAATTACTTGTTATGTTGTTGTGCTTCACAAGCCATGTACGGCAGATATTTTACTTTACAACTGCTAAAGTATTGCCTTTTAATTTATCCGACTTGACTTGATGGAAATTTTTTTATCATTTCAAGAATATTGTTTGGAAGCGAATTTACTCGCGATCGACCAGGTATTTATTTGCGATCGACTTGTTGGCCACCCCTGCGTCACAATGAATGAATTATATTGCTTAGTCATAGTAGCAAAATGGAAAAAATATTTTACAATGATGATGGGTGCAACATGTAAACAGGATTCCTCAGATAAAGGTTTTGCGTTTTAAGATGCAATATTTACGTCATTATTGACCGTTATTATTGGAAATAATCTGTAAATAATAAACAAAAATATGTTGAATAATGGGAACTGGAGGTTGTGTGGTGTCGTGTAAAGTACAAGGCTCCACTATATATTACTGGAATTATTTTGCAATGACAAAATGTCATCAAATATTTTTTAATATTATTCTAGCGTTGTATATTCGAAGCGCTGTTGTAAATCAAAATCGAACAATGATTCATACCCTCATCGCTAATTCTATCGACTGTGATAGTCGGATTACTCAGGTGCGAGATAACGGCAAATTTATACCGACCGACATTTTTTACTTTACTTTACTTTACCGAGAAATTTCTCCGACTCCACAGTCATGAAAAAAAACGTACATTAACAGGGGTTACTTAAATAAATACAATATAAGTTTGGATGTGTCGAATGTATCCTTCCCATTTACAATATATAATGGGTTATATACTTGTTTGTAACCGTCCAAATCAGGGGTGTACAACCTTTTTGCTATTGCAGGCCGCATTACATTTATTTCTATAAAAGCAAGGCCGCCAGTGAACCTACTTGTTCTCTCGCATACATACTGTCTGGCTCTCGTGCGATAGAATTATCGGAACGTATGACCACCGCACATATTTTTCGGTAACGATTACAATAGAACTCCACTTGCAGCGAGTTACGCATCGTGTTGTCTGATTTTTTTTGCACTGCTGCTGTTATGCTTCCACACACGCCAGCTAGGCCGCCAAATCGTACATTTTGAATTACATGTGCAAGGCCGCAGGTTGTGCACCGTTGGTCCAGATGATTCAAACTGTAGGAAATTATGTTTTTGATTACTTCCAGCTACAAAGTAGTTTAACGTAATCATTCTGGTCAGAATGACCCTTGGTTCAGCAGTACAGAGGCTTTGGTGTTCGTATTGCTATATATTCTTTGTATGTCATTTTTTTATATACACTCCTGATTACAAGAGAGGATGCTCCGTATATCTCAAACTCTGTTTTGGTTGGTTGCGTAAGCTAACATAATACGTGCCCATAGGTAAGGTATGAATAGAACCACTATTAAAATCTAGAAGAACTCCTCTCAAAAATAATAATTTTCTCCACGATTCAGAACAAGTGATCATTCAGTTTTAATAATCAATTCCACGTTCGTTCCATTATCGCCACGCCTCACAATTCTCTGAGACTTACATATTACATCTCCCTGCTCCAGCGTTATTCCCATCACTCTACCCGTTCAATGTCTTTTTCTGTATCTAGTACAGTGTAATATACAAATGTATCTCCATGCATCTTACACTAGTCAGTTACATGTCCCGTGCTAGTATTACGACAATATAAACTATTAGCATCAGCTAAAACCTTAAATTCGCGAGGCATCAATAAAGGTGTCGCTACATAATTTGTTGTGTGTTTATGACAGTAGGAATAGCAGTGAAATTCCAATGTTGTATGAATATACGGTGGCTAGATATACACAATTCATGTAAAATCCCTCCCTCAACCAAGGGCATATTAAAAGCGTTAGGCAATCAAACATGTGACAGTAAAATAGTCGCAGTATGAAACATTACATTCGTGAGAAAACATTACGAGAAAGGGCAATTAGCAGTGTTCCCAAATGAAACAAACAAAGGCGAATGACCAGCATTTCAAAACGTTCATGCTTCTTATCATTTTTATAAATTTATCTTTTTTTTCTTTCATTTAATTGAAAAATATTTAGAAAAATTATATAGTGACAGATACATAATATTACATCAACAAGGATTGAAGAAAATACTTTTTTGGCTTGTACAGTTGAACCTCGATATATCGGACGGGGGGGGGGGGGATTTCGGATACAACGGACAAAATCTGCTAGAGTGAATATCTGGTCCNCGAACCCCCCAAATTTGTTTGGTCCCCTGTTTTCCACATTATAACTATGGCACTAATAGATAAAGCATAATTTAATCGTCGTGTTACGTTTGTTTTTACGCTTCCTTCCGAGTATCGGACGAAGATAACAAAGTTCCTCCTTGTGATCAGGAGTGTATTTGTAGTGGTTCACACGACAGAGCAAGAAACAAACTAACAATAAACTCTCACCGCACCAACCGCCACCAGAGTAATAGCTGAACCTTAGTTCTGTATTTTTTGTTTATTTTCGTGCCCCACCACCGGAAAATTTGGCTATAGCGGACAACTGCTCCCACCTATTAGTCCGTTACATCGAGGTTCAACTGTATATTCTCTCATTTTAATATTTTTCCGCATTTTTTGTTATATGCATTTTACTATCAAAACACAACATTTTTTTTGTATCAAGTCAATGCTAACAGGAGAAATACGAGACGGTTGATATTATTTTATGGTATTTTGGTGCATATTATTGCTTTCAGAATGGAGTAAGGTAATATACTCCCAGTAGAATGACTTCCCATGGAACAATAATACCAATTACAATAAAACTCCGCTTACAGCGGGAATTCTAACTAGCAAAAGCACGACCATGTGATGAGAACAAACATGTGGTGAGAACCATCTGATCAATCGCCCAAATTTTACTAAATTATTCATTAAAATACTAAAATAAGTAATTTAGGATTGCAGTCACAGTAACGCCGACAGAAATCGACAGCGATCGATCCGATGGTTACACGACATTTAATTTACTTCAGCCCAAATTAGACTGATGTTAGTATTGTGGTGATCAAACAATAACGCCCAGAAGAAATTCGACGAAACTTTCAGATATCGTGTAATTTAGTCTTAAGAAACTTTTGACGAAGTTTCAAGAGTGGCACCTCAGATCTTCCTCCTCAAATAGGCGGCAAACTGACATTGGGTCAGAATCGGGAAATATCATAAGTTCTCTTGACGCAAGAGTTAACAATTTTTCGAAAAACAACTTTGATGTGAGTGTTTGTGTATGTCTTAAGAAACAATTCCTCGAATTTGAAGCTAATTGCGTGCTTTAAACATCTATTTTGAACATCAAATGCATTTTGGCCAAAATAGGCCGATGACAATACATTGTGGTGAAAATTGACTAGAACACCCAGGAAGAAAATCGACGAAACTTCCATATATCGTGTAATATAATCTTAAGAAACTTTCGACGAAGTTTCAGGAATGGCCTCAGATCTTCCTCTTCAAATAGGCAACAAACTTACTTTGGGCCAGAATAGTGGAATTTTTGAATATATTTTTTGCAAGTGAAATTAAGAAAATTTGTAGCATATTGTTCATCAAAAACCAACAAATACAAATATTGCGTTTTTAGACTTCTATATTCGATAAAACACTGGTAATTCACGATTTATGTATATCAGAAAAATGGCTGATAGAACCTGGCTGATAAAATATGGCTAATCAGTTCCCCTTGGTCGGATTATTAAAACTGAATTGTGATTCTGGATTGTGGAGAAAATTATTATTTTGAAAAGAGTTCATCTCAATGTTGAATGGAGAATTGGATTTCAATAAAATATAGAAGATTTACACTTGTGTGGTTCAATTAATACCTTACCTATGGGCACGTATTATTCTAGTCTGCGCAACCTCTATATATGCCCCTTTTTATGATGTAAACGGGAAGAATACGTTCGGCATACCCAAACTTATATTGTTTTTATTTGAATAAACTAAGTTTATATACGTTTTTTTACAGGACTGTGGAGTCGGAGCAATTCTCCTCCTGAAGTAAGAGTAAAAAATATTAGCGCATGATTAGCGCATGTCGGTCATAGTTTAGTACCCGTACTAAAAAGTCATCCCAATGATACATCGGGTTATATCCGAATTCTCGTTAAATCGTTTAATAACCCCGGCGGTCATGAAATGATACTTGAGTTATGTCCAAGAAAATAATGATAACTAAATCATGTTTGCTGTCATCATGCTTCATGCAGTCTGATGACGTGCACAGTGTCATCCGAAGATATTACCGGATATATATATATTATCTGCAACACATTATTAACGCCGCAGTGATTTTACCATTTTGTTTTTGCAGCACCTCCTCGCGGCAAATAAAGGTTCTCTCAGACAGACACATCTGGTAATTAGTTAATACAATGAATACTGTCATTTAACCACGATTCAATAAATCCAAGTAGTCACCGCAACTGTTGTAATGAATTAGTCGATATTTTGTAGTGACCAGATTATATCTTCGATTCGTAATGATGGTGAATATCCTAGATTAGGTGACATGGCAGGGAAAATCGATATTATTACAAAAAAATGCAGAGTATTACTGATGCAATGATGGGAAATATAGTAGCTATAAAAATATGTTATTTGTAATGCTAACATGGGCTTGAAATTTGACAGAATCGCTGAATCGTTGGAATTAGGAGATTAAAAAAAAACGGGGACACAAGGAGTGCAAATTTGATTATCAAAGAATTTGTTTGTGCTTCTAACGCCTTGCCCGTGGGGGTCCCGTTCAACAAGATCAACAAGCATCTTGAATGTTCGTCAGAAACAGAAGATACACAATTCCAAACTCCCTATTAATTAATTCCTGGAGTTTGACGCTACGTTTCGCCCTTTCACCTATTCCTCGTGCATTCCTCTCGCGGACAGAACTTCTTCCACTACTTTGAGGAAACCAAGCCTTACATTAATGCCATACTTTGACGAGCATTCGATATATTTCGACTTCCATGATTTTCACGCAGTGTGTGAAGCTTCTTCATGATACATCTGTCCTTCCCTACTGCATTTTTTCCAGATAAATATTAGTTTATCGCTACAGAAAATATCCGACTTGTTTCCAGTAACTACAAACACTGGCTCTATCACACCGTTGAACTATACCGTATGATGTTCTTGTGTTGTTTGGTGAGCTGTCAGAGCGAATGACATCTCTTCCAAGTTATGACTGTTGATACTTAGAGGTTTCCAGATTGACGACACTCGCCAAGGTACTCTTGACGAGCGATTGCTCGTTCGTCGTAGCGGAACATAACATATAGATAACCGTGGGGTTCACTTGTAGCGTCAGCAAATGCATCATGCATAAAAGGCGAATTTCGAGGAAAAATTTGACGTGCGAGGTGCAGAACTTGTGTCTGATCTCTAGGACTCTTGAATATAATTAACCCACTTGCGTTTAAGGATATCGTACGATAATAGGTTTTTTTTTTCAAACAAGTTCTGTGTTACGAATAATACAGAAATATTGTGTTGATGCGACTGCACGGTGAAGAGCCTTAAAATTTCTTTATTGCATTCTGAGGCGAGGTCGTCTAAAATGATTAGCGTTGGGACCCCATCAAAGTCTTTGAAATTTGGGGGACCTTGCATGAATTGAACATTAGGGATATCATTGTAAATTTCTTGGAAAATTTCATAATGCCAGACAATTCGTGCTGGCACTGGGTGGAATAGCTTGTTTACCGTTTCAATCATCTGTTTTATCAAAAACGTTTTCCCGCTATGGCTTGGTCCCGCTACGATAAGCCTAGCTGGTGTTAATATACGTTGTTCTATCGTGGAAGACATCGTAATATGACATATATTCAGATAAGGCAGTTCTTTTAATATACCAATTGGTTGCTAGTGGAGCTGTTATTATGTACACTAGATGGCTGCGTAATTAAATTCGCTACATCGATTCAAATCAGTAAGGCTGATTACACAGCCGCGTGTAAAGTGCGTTATCTATTTTACAGACAAAGGGAGCTATGGAAGGTATATCAAGCAATACATATCGCTCAAGAACAACAGCTTATGAGATAAATGACATACAAAATTTTCTATATATATTTACAGATAGAATCATATCTTGAAATTATAGGTAGTCCATTTAACGAATAAATATTGCATACTATGTAGTCCATTTAACGAATAAATATTACACCATCTGTCGTAAGTCTTAAGTAAAATTCTTTGATTGTGTTAGAACGGATACGACTGGTGTGAAACTTTTAGTTTGTTTTATGCGCGTAATCCTGTGTGCGTTAACTATGCACGGAAACAAATTCGTTTCCCTAAGCTTAGATACACAGGATTACGAAACGTTTTAGCTTGTCTTATGTGTGTAATCTTTTATACATTACCTATAAGCGGATACAGTCGTTTCCCTAAGCTTAATCACAATTGAAGTTATTCCTCGACATTTTTTCTTTTCTTTGCATTCTCATAGCAATATAAGGGCTCGTATATTTCATTAGATATTATACATCAGCATTCAAGGAATTAGGACGTCACTAGCACAGCACCAAAGGATTCGAGAACGCAGCATACAAGGGATCTGGACGATACTAGCTCAGCAACAAAGAATACGAGCACGTACGTAATGTTTAGGCCGACACTAGCCCAGCTACATAGGAATGATGAGCATCCAGCAGCAATGCTTAGATTAATACTAGATCGTTTTCATATAATTAAACCCTGTGCAGAAACTATTCTATACGACTATGGTCGAGTCAAAAATGAGTGTTTTGAAGTATTTTATGAAATCGACAGATTCTCTGTTACTAGTGTTTTATGGAAAGGTCGGTTAGATCTTTTTGCTACGGAGCGGGATTTCTTTACTGATGAAAATAGTTTTATGGTAATCAACAATAAGGGCACTCGATATATGAATTTTTACGTCGGTTATTTAACGTCAAATCCATACATTGCGACCTATTTTGATGTCATTCAATCAGTAATGAAATTATTGCAGCGACGTGAAATAACGCTTTATGAGGTTACTACCCGATTTGATGAGAATGAAATTGTTGAACTGTTTCAAATGGAATCACTTAATAGAGGGCCGCCGTTATTAATAACATTATCTAAATTGTTTAAACTAGAGAGTCGTTTACGAAGTCGTTAAGAGTTATGTTTATTGAAATATTATATATTCTTTCTTTATTCAGCTAATAATACATTATACTATTTAAGTTAAATCTGAATACAAACAAATACATCCAAGCTCGACGGGTATGGCTTCGTCAAACGAGGCGGACGCTGAGGTAATTAGTCGTGATGATGATATAACCGAAATACTAGCGCTATCTAGTAAGAACGAGAATTCTTCCAACGGATCCGAATTTGATTGTTTATATGTCTAAGAAATAATTATACTATTATACAATATATAAATTATATGTTTCTATGTTAAATGGTTTGATTAGATATTTGAAACGTGTGTAATGTAATGCCGTGTGTAATACAAGCGAGTTACCCCGTTGTGTAAATCCGCTGTACGCAACTTACTAAGCCAGGAAATAGACTTCGAATCGCGTTACAGGAAAGCAAGCGGGATACCCCCACTGTTACATTTTTTCTTCTCTGTGTTTAATGAATTAGCCAGATACTCGGAATTGTATACCAGGAAAGCAAGCGGGATACCCCCACTGTTACATTTTTTTCTTCTCTGTGTTTAATGAATTAGCCAGATACTCGGAATTGTATACCAGGAAAGCAACCATTGTAGTCGTTTTACGTATGTTGTCAGTTCTTCCATTGTCCACTTTTCCTGTGTTGAATGTAGGGGTTAGTTATTTCTGCGTGAAGTTAGTATTAAAATATCAGTTTTCTATATGTTTCTTACTAAGCTAGGAAATAGGCGTCATTCGAATCGAGTTACAGACCAGCTATTGTTATCTCTTTTTACGTCGGCTGTCAGTTTGATCAGGTCTAGATTTATACTTTGGCAGTAAACTAATGAAAAAGCGAGGGCGGATAGCTAGCCATTGTAGTCGTTTTACGTATGTTGTCAGTTCTTTCATTTTCCACTTCTTTCTGCGTTTAATGTATGGGTTAGATACTCTAATAGCAAGGCAGAAAAGCTAACCATTGTAGTCGTTTTTACGTAGATTATCAGTTTGATCAGGTCTAGATTTATGCCTTGGCAGTAAACTAATGAAAAAGCAAGGGAGGAGGAAAGAGCATTAATTGAGAAGCCACTATTGTCTATATTACAGAAATAAAAATATTTAATTATACTAATTTTGGTTTTAAGTTAGGGAATATATTTTCGCT
>QXVX01007944.1:0-11055 GCA_013436065.1 Halocynthia aurantium
CATGCGGCCCGCGGGCCGTAGTTTGCCCACCCAAGTTATAGACTATATAAGAACACAATAGGTTTAAAAAAACGTTATCAAAATTGACGTGGACCCACCAACTGAACAGTTTGTTGAACAGCACTTTCCTCACTGTGTGACTGAAGTTGTAAAACAGTGACACCACTATCATAAGTTCTCATTTTCATTGGGAGTTTCATATTTTCCATCACCTTACAAGCGTTTATCATGTCTTCAGGCGAAAGTAGCTTGTGAAAAAAGTGAATACAGTCAGAACACAAGGAAAAGGTAGAAAATCTAATGAATTCCAGGCAAAAGATAATGTAAAAGAGTCCCCAATGCTATCAAAATTTCTAAAAATAATATATCAGGTCAATCCACATCACTGAGATCACCCTACCCCCTACTTCATAATAATGAAAACGCTGTTTCAAACTGATTAAAAAAGCATGATTGTTTTCAATATCTATGATTTCTTGTTCAGTAATGAACAGGATAACTTAATTTTTTATCAAGTAAGCTAGGAATCAAAACCCTTATTTATCAGGTGCATAAATATTTACATTCAAAATTCTAAAATTCACAAAAACATGATTATCTAACACAGTGGTTCTCAAGCTGAAGACAGGGAAGCCGTTTTAGAGGGACCGCAAAGTACATTGAATTGTACGAAATAAATGTAATGAACGAAAAATACATTTTTAAGATTTCTTTACTATAATAATAAAAATAAGCTCACACATGTTCGGACTATAGCGATCTCGTACCACCATAGCTAGCATTAAAGTAGTTTGACTGACAGATAAAAAATTTATTTTATGGGACTGCAAATCATTGAATTCGCAATTTTTTTTTAAAAGTTTCATAATCACTGATCTAGCAGATGAAAATGAATATGATAATTAGAGAGTAAAAAAATAATTGTATAACGAAATAAAGCCATACTTCCATTCCTCTGGCTCTGTTAATGCGACAATAGGCATCAGATATCAGAACAATCCCTCCTGAAGATTGCATTACTGATTCGAGAGCCGTACAAATTTCTGTAGCTAGCTGCATATGATAATGAGTTCCCGAACCATGCGTCTCTTTGGTTACTGGATTTGGAATTCCAAGACTGAGTAAGTATGATTTGAATTTGATTGTCTGCAATATTGAAAATAAGATAAAGATGTCTTCATCATATGTGACAACCTAATACTAGCATATTAGCATTTTGTAGCAATGCATGTATGTACTATCTCTACCATAAGAGTATTAAATCATGGAAGACGAATTTGAAAATATTATTTGCCTGAAGCTTACAAAATACATGATACAGTAGTAGATACATTTTTATAAAAATTATTTTATACACTCGATTCTAAAATTTAACATTCTTCATTTATGGTGTCAATCACATATCTGGCATAGTTGCAAATTTGAAATGGTTTGTCATATAGTCGGGAATAAACGGCATACACACTACCTCTTTTATGCTACACAAGTACACACAGGCGTATGCGTTTACAATGAGCAACTGCATACCGTATTTACTCGATTATTAGCCGCACAAAATGATGAAAATTTTTTTATATAAGTCGCCCTTGATTATAAGCTTCACGAAATGATGAAAATGAATTGCACTAGAACATAGGGTAGCCTACCTAAGCCTTTTCGATCATTTTTCCAATCAAACACTTGCTATCGCAGTTTGAACGTTGATGGTACGAAGGGAAAAATGTAAGGCACGCGAAATGATGAAATAAAAAAATATATACAGTAGAACCTCGAATATACCATTGTCCGAGCAACTTGCTTTACGAGCCGCTATTCGTGAGTATTTTTGTAAGCCGCACGAAATGATGAAAAATAACAATATCAGCCACCCTTGATTACAAGCCGCCCTCGATTAAAAGCCGCACAAAATGAGGAATTAAAATCCGCTTATAATCTAGTAAATACGGTAATAAAATTAAATCAAAAGAAGGTACACGACATTGTGGTTAGGAGGTACAGCTCATAAATAAAATCATATGAACATATAACAATATCTACTAAAAGGTTAGCAGTGCTTTATAACGCACAGCACCTATTCTCAGAGAACATCAAATATATAGGCCGTCCATGAAGTCTTTTTCAAGAAAATTATGACTTGTAAAAACAATGTATTTCGTGGTTTATTTGAAACCAAACCCGATGAATAGACTTTGCGAAATTTCAGGATCAAATACGAAAGAGATCCTCCGTCAGGTCTTTCAATTTATATAATTATTTTTAATGTGGTAAGTGTATTAAAAATGTGTATGAAAAGTGTTTTAGGTGTTCAATATTTTCTTCTCATTCTGTACGAAATTCCACATATTTATCTCATCGCTTGCTTTTGCAAAAAAAAATTCAAATTGGAACTCGACTTCATGGACATCATGTATATAAGATGATGAATGTTACCACGACATCAAATTTGTACCGCCCCACACTCATATTAATTTTCTCACAACACAAACTAATAGCGTGGTACCTCATCTTCGGTGATGTCTCCTTGCTTATCCTTTATTTTAGATGCAATGGCTTTAGACAAGGTAACCATTTCTTTTGCTTTTTCAATGAGTTTTGTTAAATCTTGAAAGGCCTGTGAATAAAAAGTTTCATGTGGTAAATGCGAGAAATATTACCAGAAGCCTAATAACTTAAATAATTAATCAGTATTATATTTGTGGATTTTTCCAGCTGTGGCGTGTCAGCATTCAAAATGCTTTCAGATTAGGGATTCTCAACCCGTATTCGCGAAACAAAACTAGAAAGATCCTGAAATAAAATAGTAATTTGAGCATCTTCGCAAATGTAAAAGTCAAATAATCCATTGTATTTTTTTTTATTCAAGCATATCCCTGGCCCCTGAAAGTAAATAGCCACAAATCATTCTAACAGAACCTAGGAACGGTATA
The DNA here is from genome assembly GCA_013436065.1 of Halocynthia aurantium. Classification (NCBI taxonomy): domain Eukaryota; kingdom Metazoa; phylum Chordata; class Ascidiacea; order Stolidobranchia; family Pyuridae; genus Halocynthia; species Halocynthia aurantium. The sequence goes on from QXVX01007944.1 coordinate 2,928, forward strand.
ATCTTTGTAAACGAAATCCTTGCGAAATTTATCTCGGGCACCGAGTTTACTCAAGTTTGAATTGTGACAGTGCAGTTCACATTGCCTACTCACTACAGAAATATTCTCTTCAGTTTCTTTCCTCTTCTCTTCAATTTTTCTTTCAATGCCCACGATACCAGCTCGATACTTTCTTTTATCTTCAGCTGATCCCTAAAACAAAATATTATTATATCCGGACGAAATTCAACCACAAGACAATTTTAGAGAGACCTAACTCACAAAAGCAGTTCTGGAATTTGTACATTTTCAAAAACATAATCATTGACAATATACTTGGAAATATTTAGAAATAAATTCATAACCATATTCACAAAATTATATATTGCGGTGAAAGTTTTCGAAAAAGCGTTTAATGAATATCATCTTACCCGAGACTGGTTACTAGTTTCAGCAGTTACATTTTGTGAAGTATGCTTCCACGCCTCACTCTGAAATAAAAAAGAAAATCTGAAGGGTGTATTCCAATGCTATTAAATCCTTCTATCATATTTCTTGCTGTCATTGACCTCTTTGCAAAAGTTATATAGTTTGATATTTAAAAGATGTAATTATTGTGACCGTCGAGAGAAGTTTTCAGGCAATATACATATACTATATCTCCAAGTGGTACACAATAAGAAAAAGGTTATGAACCACTGCTGTATAAGTAGCATATTTATACCAAAGACGATAGTTTTAAAAGCGAGAATGCATAAAAACATCCATGTTTTTCGCACAAAACAGGATTTAAAAAACTAGTGCCATAGTGGTAACAATTCAAGCAACTTTGAAAAGGGACATATATGGGTGGCCATCGATGTGATTTCTACCAACTTTTCTTCATATGCATCCGAAACTCAGAGATATGCAAGAGTGTGTGGGAGTAACACGACAAAAACAAACAAGAACTGTTCGCTGGGTAACTGCAACTCTCACTTAATGTGCACATAGCTGCAACCAGTGTACAGAGAAAACACGCTCACGAAAGTTTTCTCCATTCAATTAGTTACTCACACTATGCAATTTTACACTATATGTTGATTTCAAGTAACGCATTCCTTGTATGAAATGAGAAGGCTTTCTTGGCCGATTATAGTGGGCATGAGTAGGATTCCATCCCCCTTGGATACGGACCTTTTTTGTTCATGCATTTTTCTGGGATTTATCTGGACCTCCAATGTTAAATTGGGTAAATTGGCCGATTATAGTGGGCACGAGTAGGATTCCATCCCCCTTGGATACGGACCTTGTTTGTTCATGCATTTTTCTGGGATTTATCTGGACCTCCAATGCTAAATTGGGTAAATATCTGTTGACCGATGGCGACATTGTTTGAAGACAATTATCACACTTGCTTGGAGATCAGCATTCAGCAATGAAAACAGTTCACTTATCGCAGATTCACTACATCGCGGATTTTATATATTATTGTATTGTATGCATTTTAATGTAATATTGTATGTATTTTATCTCATAATAAATGCCGTACCGTACAGTACTAGTATGTTTGACCGCTAAAAGTCTAAAAAAATTAATTAACCGGTCAAATGATTGTAAGAAAGGTTAATAAGAGTGTGTGAATGATTTATAATGGTTCAAAATACGTTTAAATCCCCCCCCCTAATTAAATAAATATGTGGTTTCTACTTCGCGGAGTTTCACCTATCGCGGGAGGCTCTGGATCGCACTAACCGCGATAGGTGAGGGATTGCTGTATACAGGATTAAAACACAAGGCGATTGAATAATAACCTTCAATGCAGGCATCATTCGATTGTAGAATTCTGCCTCTCCGTGATTTTTAAATGACAGTCGTACAAAAGAATGTTTGCTGTAGGATACTGGCCCGGGAGGTTTGTTAGATGAAGCCTTCGTTAGATATAAAATGATTTTTGGGCTGCAAAAAAAGGATTGATCTTATTAATACAAGAATTCCACACTTAATGACTAGGATCAGTTCCAATATGAAGCAATTCGGTCTAACGCAGTGGTTTTTAACCTTATTGGAGGTACCGAACCCTGCAAGCTTCATCAGTGCATTCACAGAACCCTTCGTTATTGGAAAAATGAAATATGATTTCTTCAAATCAGAGGTATATATTTTATTAGTGCACACAATGAACCATGCATCAATTGCACACAGAATCACTGTGTTCAAAGAACTTTGATGTTTTTTTTGTTCGCCAAAAATAGTATTGTTGAAAATAGTTTTAGAATTCTTGACCTCTGCCGAACCCCTGATCTTACAGTTATGTGACGAACAGTCGTAGTTTAGCCGTCGTCATAGCACTTGTAAGTGCGAGCGGTCCTTATTTCAAGGTGGCCGTTAAGCACTTGTATTGTAATTAGGGAAATGTATATTATTGTATTACATAACAACAGTTGTCAATTATGTTCAAGTGGCAATCTTGCTTCAAAGATAAATTGAAGATTTAGATCATATAAATAATCGTATAGATAATATTGCCTCCTAAGAGTCTTCCATTGAAATATACAGGTTACCAGAGGGGTCAAATGGGAGTAATAAAATGCCAAGGGTTGGTTGATTACTCTCCTGGTAATAAGCAACATTGATTGCTAGCAAAGAATAATGTGAAATTATGTATGAAGCATACTATTACCTGTAATGAGTGATATTATCATGGGACAAAAATGTGGTAATTACTTTGTGGTTGTCGCCTGCACAAAACTGATAAGTTTGGCGCAATACATGACCTTCGCCATTCTGTCAGTGCTCTTATAAGACGTGACGTGCCTCTGCTTTATGGACCCACATCTAAAATAGGGGGGCAACCTATTCCCAAGACAATTGAATTATTCTGTGAAGCTACGATTTCAATAATGGTGCATAGAATATCTGACGGTACTCACCTCTTATTAATGCCACCAGCTGTTCTTTCAACCTGCAAAACTAAACTAAGTGCAAGACAAAGAGTACAATCTTGTTTTGCTGAATCTTGCCATATTAAAGAAGTAGGTGTTAACTTGAGTGAACCATCTTCAAAAGAAGTCTAAATTTGAAAAAAAAAAATTTCACAAAACAGATTTCAAGGCTTCTATGAGATAGTTTATTTTGTTCAGGTAATTTTTAATGGGATGTTCATGACTGGATTCCAGTTGAAGACCCAAATTCTGAGCCAGAATTAATGATGCAATTGAATGCAACCTCCTTTTACGAGTCATCATGTACAAAAGACTGCTGATTTACGGTTTGTTTTGTGATATAAAGCATGCGTGATGTATAGGGCAGCGGTAATACTGGATACTTATTAACCGGTTGTAGTGTTCAATTCTATATGTAACAACGAATATAATATGTCACGTAGCACTGTTCAGGTCCTTTCTAACACTGACTATGTAGCAATAAACATAGTATTTTAATAGTAGAAAATGTTTAACTGCAGTTGGGTGTCAACCATAATAGGCCTCTCGTAAGAAACTACCAATTTCAAGATGGAGTCTAATGAATTTTACAGATGTGGAGTCAGACTGCGCAGGCACATAAAGAAACAAGGAACTATAATAACGTATCACATAACGAAGATTACGCTGTTACCAACAATTCATAGGGTTTGCCACCCAGTCACTCAGATGAAGGTTTTGTATATTCAAGGATTTCCAAAAATCTTTATGCACACAATTTACCTTGTCTTCACCATCATATAGTCGTATGTTATGTTGCCTTATTATGGCTGTTTCCTTATTGCCTCCAGATAACCAAACCCATCGGTCCATTGATACAGACTTGTAAAATTTTTACATACAAGGTGCTGAAATGATATAATAATATTATTGCACAATACACATTTCATGTTTACTGCTATTACTGTGCAGCAAGTGTAATTACCATTCACGTAATGTGCTGATAAATTATAATACAAAACATGTTGTAATTTCAGCATTTATTATCATTATATCAAGCGCATAATATTGACCTGACAACATAACGAGTATATGCTATCATAATGGTTACCCCAACCAAAATGAGGTATAACATACCAATGTAACTATACATTGCCATATAATCCTATTTTAATGACACCAAAAAAAAGGAGTTTGGATTTTGCTGCTGGTCGATATAAAAAAGTATCAGATAGTAATACAATACCCTAGGTTAATCTGTCATAAACTAATTATAGGCATTTAAAATTGGGCAATTCACAATTCCTCCTCTGAAACATAGAAGATGTTATTGTTGAATACTATAGTAATTGAAAAATAGCATAAATGTTAAAATTAACAATGTGTGAAAAGTTTGCAAGTTGTTTGAGGTATGTTGCGCCGAATAATTTGCAGATAATAATCGGGAATCGGCGATAAAACCGATATCGGCTATTTTCGGTCGATTAATCAGTTTTGATGATTGGCTATTCTTGTTTTTCATTAATTTTGATGACAAGGTATGCTTGAGCACGAAAACTATGGGGGAAAATGAAGTTCAGGGACTTACAAGCCTGAAAAAACATTTCAATCAACTGTTATTGTACGTGAGCCGCCGGAGTCTAGCCGCCTGTTCATGGAAGTTAAAAAGGATCGAATCAGGGTTACTGATCTATAAACGCTCATAAATTAATAAGCACAAATAAACAGCACTACACTTGTATAGGAAATGACATGACATGCACTTTGATCCATTCTCACGATATAGATCTGAACGCTACATCACTGGACAGTGGTGACTCGTACTTCGCACGACCCTAACTTCGTTCGTTCCATACTTCGAATACTAAATTTATTGGGTAATGGGCATGATTGATTTTGACCTCGAACGATGAGTTTGAATGGCCCCTTGAAACGAATATTNGGTATACCTTAAAAAAAACATCAATCTTTAAGAGATTTTTGATGTATCTAAGAGTTTTCACTTTGGTCATTGATTAACGGTAATTAATTCTTGAGATGAACAACCAAACCGAATTTTGAAGAACGTGTTATGACGCTTTAGCGCCATCAAGCGGAAGTTTACACAAAGTGCTGGTAAGCAATGTGTTTGTAATAGCTTAGCTTAGCAAGTATTGCTTAGCTTAGCAAGTATTCTAGCTTAGCAAGTATTCTGTTCTTAGCAAGTATTCTGTTGAGTAGCAAGTATTCTGTTGAGTAACAAGTATTCTGTTGAGTAAAGTATTCTNGTGCAAATGAAATCATATTATCAGTGATCCCCCTGTATCCATGGGGGATATGTTCTAAAACCAACCACGTATAGCCGCAACTTCATACAGTAGAACATGAGTCTACGCCCTACGGTATGAACATATGATACAATTTATTATGAACTGTAAGACATTGCAAAGAAAAATCATTTAGTATAGAATATCTTTGACTATTTTGTGTACTCATTAGCTTCTTCGCTCTTTTCGGAGGGGGAGGTTTTATGACTAATCTCTTAAGCCCATGCTTTTATTTTAATGCTGCTTTTGCTATGATGTCGATGATTGTTCATTTCGACTAGATCCACCTGATCTGTGGTATAATTGTTGAGTAACTGTCGACCTTAATATCAGATAGTAACTTCAACACTTCACCAAAGGCAAACCATATTAAACAGGCTGTTTTCCGGATTGAGAAAGCTGAAATCGGACAATAAGAAATTTTAGATGCTAAATGTGGCATATAAAATAAAAAAGCTTCCAATTACAGTATGTCCTCTTATACTTATGGTAAGGTACACAAACTAACAGATTACATCATTGCCCAAGTCAGGGCCGCATTGGGACCCTTAGAGGCCCTAATACTAAAAAAAATTGGTACTCCCATACATTTGTAATTTAAAATATAAACACAGAAGAGAAGGCTTTTTGAACAGAACCTATTCATTTTCATTAAATTTTGAATTGCTATAAATTTATTTAATTCAATGAATTAAATGGCAAGCTATGAAAAATTTCTGCGGTGGCGCTCCTTACCTTGATGCCCTAAGCACCTGCTTATTTTGCTTATAGGGTTATTCCACCACTGGCCCTAGTACTAAAATGAAAATTTAGAGAATATACTTGCTACGATGCTCATAGACATGCATCTCAGCTAAATAATGCAATCTCTTATTCATGCTTATTTTAACACTTTACCACATTATACAGAAGCTATATAAATAGATTATTGCCTGCCAACGGTCATTGAATGATACTCCATTATTTACCCTATCACGCAATTTGCCACAAGTTCTAGCAGTTTTTATTTTAAAAGTAATACTAACGTGTTTCACGATATCAACCCAATCCCAGCCTCTCGGAAGTTCCCCTCCAGGATCTGTCACAAAAGTGAAAATATTCTGCATCATCTAACAAAAAGTAAAACTTGCAACAGCATTAGAGCCTCACTTGTACGATCTGCTAACTTCCGCTTCTGTGCTTTAGTAAGCTGTTCCTTCTTTTCTTTTTTCTTTCCAGACTTGAAAGTTTCTTCTGTACTTTGGTCCGGGTCAACATCAACCTGTGATATTGTATTGTTTATGTTTTGTATACACTACAATAACTTTCTAATACGAAAACAACCTAATATCACAATTTTTCAAAATCACGATGGTGTAGGGTCGTTACCTCGACAAAATTCCACTTAAAATAAATGTGCGGATAGCTGAGTAATACAGTATTTCAAATGAATTGGCAAGACCTATTTGGTCTATTACTTTCCCTAATAACATACAGGAAAACAATAGCTTTCGGCCAGAGCAAATAAATTCAATCCACATAGCAGCCCCACTAACGAAGCATATATGTAGCAGTCGGATTTGAATTCAAATACTTTTACTCTGTCGCATCACTTGCATGTCAAGTTAGAAAGCAGTCTATATCTATCTATATCACTAATGTTTATCTTTGTATGCTCAACATATATCAAAAGGTACTTATCACATGATCGTCAAAATGGCACCTTTCTAAAGTCCTCTTAATTATTTTGAACTTTCATACTCTTAAACCAACTCACTACAAGGATTTTCTTGGTTGGTTGTTGCTCCATTAGCGAATCATAATTTTCTTTGGCCCAATCAATAAGGGTATAAGTCATTGCCTCCCCCAACATATTTTCAGCTTCAGCTGTGGCCAAGTTCACAATCTTCTGTTTTACAGAATCCGGTCTAAAAAGCAATGCGTTATTGATGTTAGTACAGATATACGGATTTTATATTTCATCAATGACCTACATGTGTTTATTGTAAAAAGCATCAAGTGATATATCTGGCAGGCATGCTGGGTATTCCTTCAGCCATTTGATCTCCAACAAAAAGGATTTAATACTTCCATCGTCTCCTACCTTAAAAACGGAATAAGACTTTTAGCAGACTGAAATTTAGAGAACTATAGTCGCGCAAGTCAAGACTAATGTAAAAATGTACTATACTCTTTTTGTGATATTGAATAATAATAAATGAGCATTGATACTCTTAAGAATTGTTGAGTGTGGAATGAGAGAAGTGGAGATAGGCAGCATTCAGATGCAAACAACAAATAAAAAAAGTTTGGGTTCAATTTTAGATTTTAAAAATGATCCCGGGAAAAATAGGGGTTTATAGTACTCGCTTAGATGAGCGGACAGAAACTAACAAATTCCTCACCTAGAGTTAAGAATTGGCCATTAATCTTAGGTTTCAATTTTTCTGCCGTTCACATTACTTAAGTAATCAAATAGAGTTTTAGACACTGCTCACTCAAATCAAAAATGTAATTTTGGGGAGGTCAAAGAGTAAGTTTTGGATCTAGTTTACCAAGCATAATACATTACACAAGGGCAGTACTTTGTATTGAAACGTAGTTGCATTCAGCTGTTTAAAGGCTTCATCTCCTTCGAATATTGAATTTAATACTTCCACTTCTTCCTGCAAGAATTGATGATAATAAACAAGTAATTATGAAGCTATTCAGTGCATCTAAAAACTCAACCACTACGTAAAATATATACCTCCTGTTCGGCTGAGAGGGCCATGAACTTGAAGAGTAGTAAGCAGACACAGATTTTCTCAGTCAGACAAAGTCATGATACCACAATGAATGTTTGAATAATAGTTATTCCTAAGGAAAGTATCTGAAAAAAAAATATATTCGCAGGTGTAACAAACAAAATTGTGAAGACAGCTTTACAATTTTTTTTACAGATACTGATGCATTCAAGAG
>QXVX01007947.1:10757-68345 GCA_013436065.1 Halocynthia aurantium
AAGGTCACATAAAACAAACGTAATACTTCGGTTAAACGATGCTCATCAGTAAGGTATAAATCAAACACACATTAGATGTCTGTATTCTTCAGTTATATTACTGTTTATAGCTATTGCTAAAATATAATGATTACCTTCAAACTTATTTGAGGGGAACACACAAGTATGACTATAATAAATTTGATACTTGGATATTTTTAGTGTCATATTGTTAGGTATTTGAATAGTTATAATTGTTTTTATTAAATCGATACTCACCACTGAGTTCACATGCTGCAATCATTTTTTCCTTCCACAAGACAGAGCTGTCAATCATCACCATCTCCATCAGCTGTGAAGCAGAAAATCTCTGTTCCTCTGTGTTTTTCATTGCATTGAAATAATTTTCTACAAATAAAATGGAATGATATTACCGTTGCAAAGTAATAAAGTGTTCTCGTTTGTCGTCAATAATTGGTTCCTGGGAGTGGTTTGAAACACAAAAATGATGAAAACCAAAGCAGAATTTTCCAGGAGCCATCGCGACCGATAAATAAACTTATTACAAAAGCAGCACAAAAATGTAAATGTCTATAAATACTTTGTAAGACATAATCACACTGTGCACCTTTGTATATCATAAGTTCAAGTCAAGTACAATGTTTTGACAATATCTGAGAAGCAACAAAATTGTTCCAGGATGCTCTGATTTCAATAAATATTGATGTGACATAACACAAAATATTAGCAAATAGAATTGTTCAAATTTTACCTGCTGTAATGAGACTAACATCTTTGAACAAAGAAATCAATTTCATGATGTTTGTGATCTCCATACTGAAATACTCTTTGAGTATGCACTCAATCATCTCTCTGTGTGTCCTATCTTCATCCGGTGCTAATGGTTCAATAATGGTTCAAATATAAACATTGATTAGAAAATATATTCCTGGAACACAGTTCTCACAGCTCATTGGTTCTCAGCAGTTCATTGCACTCATGGCAATATTATTAAATATTGATCAAAGGCAGTTAACTTTTAAGGGCTGTAAAAATGTGTCAATCAATAAATCCTATTCAAACACAGAATTAAAAGTACTGCTGATTTCACTGAAGGACGTAGCAATCATCAAATAAATTATTAACTTTGTGTCCTATATGGATATGGATCTAAAAAACTGTAGGTCTCTTTATCTCTCAGTAGAGGTTATTCTGTTTGTCATTGTCCCTAGCTTTTGACATTACTTGTCGACTATTGTCTTCAGATAATTCTAACCATCATCATCCTTAATTAGTGTGTTGGTATCTGTGACTATGTGTATGCGTTGTTGAAATTTCTATAGTGCCTTTGTTAATTTGAAAAACATGAATGTACAATGAAGATTGGGAACGAATAAATGGAAGTAACTTGAAAGAAGAGCTCCTGCTCCCTCCTCCTAATTGTATAATATCATTATTCAAATACATTCTAACTTTGAACTACTGAATCTTGCTCCATATTTTCTTGAAATCCTAGTACATCGGTTTCGTCAATAGTTACAAACGATGAAAATTCGTCTTTGTTAGGATTCTCTAAGCTCTGCATTTCCTAAAAAGTATAATGAGGTTAAATAATAAGAGAGGAAAATTATACTATCAAAAGCAATGAATTTCTTGTCAATTCTCTGAAGGAACATTTGGCAATTATGTTAAAGAAGTAAATTTCCAATGATCAGGCTCTTTCTATGTTTGGTTATGGTCATTGTGAGGAGTTCATTCTACATTCAATCTCTGTACCTAGTTAATTTCCATATTATATTTTCCTTTTATTTCCATTTTATATTTTCATTTTCATTTACATTCTACGCAATAACAGGAATGGGTCTCAAAACCAGCCTGGCCTAGCGCCCATTAGTCCATAGCATGTTGTGTGGTAGGCAATAGCTCTAGCTTCCATCGCTGATTAATTAGAATGAAGGGTTGGTAGAAACTTTGTGAATCTATTATGCTCCAGCCTTATAAACAGGGAATGGCTTAATGACCGAATGTAAAAGATATAATTTGTTTACAATGAAACTTACAAATAGATGAATATCGGTAGTTTCATTGTAAGAATCTGTGATTTTATTTGAGAGATTTTTACAGTAAAGTCACTGTGGTTCTTCCATATTTATGATTTTCCAATTGACGTTTAAATCTCAGGTTCAGGGTGCAATTCTAAGGTTGCCGCAGCCCCGTGTATCATGCAAATCACAAACTATGACTATTAACATATTTGACCTGGCCTACTTAGCATACTGGTTGCGTGATACAGGCTGGTGTTTTTGTATCACCATTGAAATGAGATCAGGAATGTTGTGAAATGGATGAATAGCTTTGAATGTACCTTGCTCCCAAAATAACTTCTTGAATGAAACTCTTGAGGTAATGCCTACATACAGGAAGTTCTATTTGCCAAACGCTTGAGTTCATGTTCACAATGCATCAAGTTTAACAATCGCAAAAGCAAGGCTTTTGGCTATGCGTGAATAATCATTACTTGTAGTCAACAGGAAATTATATTCTCTCAATGTTGAGGTTAAACTTTTAACACAGAATTATATCTTGATTTTTATTTTATCTGCTAGGGGAGTTAGATCCCAAATAAGACTTGATCCTCTCTGCCCTCAGGAGTCCGGACCCAGATTTCTGTTGTTTGTGCATTATTCCCATACGATCAATGTATATCCTCAGTGAGTAGTATATCGAAAGAATAGTCACTATATGGATTTTTGTGATACAATATATTAAACAGCAATCTTACTTGCTGCTCTTGCTGAAGAAGGCTTTTTATTTTATCTGTCATCAATTCGACTTTGTCTATCTGTTTGTCCTTGACACATTTCATGATGAACTGTAAGACCCATTGTTCTTTTTCCCTTCGAAAACAGGTAAACAAGTAAAAGATTGAAAAACGCTATCAATTTTCTGTTACTTCGCCGATGTTCGTTCGCCCATAACAAGGGTACTTGACTAGACGCTCTGAAAACTTGCACAGGGATAGGTTTCAGACAGGAATAGGTTATAGACCACTTTTTTTCAAATAGGGGCCTCAATCGTGGCCCCAGTAAGCTAACCTATGTACAAGTGTCGTTTACAACCAAGGGCGACTTACATCAATTTTTAAACACAATTTCGCGCGCCTTACAATCAATAAATACAGTAGTTAGCTATGTTGCTAATGTGACCTGCTCAAGGACATGGTGATAGTAATATTGTTTCATGTTAACATTCCTTGTAGAGGAGCTGTACTGGTAGCTGTCATAGGATTGAATGGATTGAATATTAATTTCCTCAAGACATAATATATGCATGACTAGGTAAAGGTTAAAAAACAGAATAAACGAACTTGCTTGTTTCCTTTCATTTTAAACTGTATAATTATTATCAATGTACTGCATGTAGCAATTTAATTAACTCCTCTACCCAACTATGAGCCTATAAGTGAAACTGTTAATGTGACATTGCGCTGGAACCGGTTCGGCTCTGTTTTACATTTTCAACAACAAGAACTATGATATCCCTAACACCAAAATATATATATATCGACATAAACCAGTATTCTGGCCTGGTGCTGGAACCAAGAAACCAGAAGAAGCCAGAAATTCGGTTGTGCACCTATATATATCGAATAAACTCTTACAAGTTGCAGTTTGACCATTCCTTTGCAACCATCGCTTGCACTTCTGGTCTCTCAAGGTCATCCCACGATGTCACAAGCCATCGCATCCACTGACTGACAACAGCAGCTGATCCAAAGTATTCAACTGCACTGGATACGAGCGAACCTCCAGGAAAATCTGTCTCACATCAAGATAATGTATTATGTCTTCTCAATGTAGCTAATATAAATTTTGCACCGAATCATTGCAGATAGGTTTTTGCTACCAATAATATTCTAAGGTGTTCCCTTGGACGGAATTCGATGAAAACTATCAGCATCGCAAAATCATGGATGTAGCGCTACAAATTAATAATACTACTTTATAGTGAGGTTGAATAAATAAAACACAGCCCTTACCACAAACTTCGATTCAAACAGTAACAAGATCACACCCCGACCCTAACATTTAATTCGTAAAGTTGTAGCCTGCTTAGCACAAGCACCTCTCAGTGCATTTCAAATATATTAGCATCTAGTCGGAATTGACGGCAATAGTTAAGTAATTTTTACCAGGAGTTGGCCGTCTTTTCTAGCGCAAGTCTTTATCAGAATTAGTGATGTCATACCATAGCGATATCAAGACGAACTGACCTTTGACCTTTCCTAGCTTTAAGAAGTATTTTCTTTTAACATTTTCTTTGGTTCCAATGGATTTAATGATGATGTCGATTATTTCATCACAGTTGTGACCTGTTTGACCAAGATGTCGGAAGATTTCTTTGGACGTGTCTGGACAAAAGCATAACAAAAATAAACACTGTGAAGATAAATGTCTGTGCATTTCAAAATTCATAAACAATCAATGTTATAGTACAGTATAGCAGGTAAATAAATGACACACAACCTAACGATGGAAGGACTTGGAAATGTAGCAAATTTCACTGGTAATACCTGAACCAATTATTTTGCAAGACTCAAAAATAGTCGTGAGTTTCTTGATCCAATCATCGTTTCTGACGATACTTTTCTTCAGAACGATTTCGAGGCATTCCAACCCTCCCTTCGTAACGAACTTGCTCATAATGACTACATGTATTTTGTCAAAATCGAATAAACTGTCCTAACAAAGGAGTTGTAAGAAGATATATACAACGATTGGCATCAGGTCCGTATTGGCCATAATGGCATTTCGGAAATGTAATGGATAAAAAATTATATGACGGAAAACTCCAGCCTCAACCCCTGGATATTCTCCGTTCAATATCGCGCCTCATTATAATTGTACCGGTTTTAAGATCCAGAACGATACTAATTTTAGTTATGTCATGTTTGGTTGGTTGGTAGGTCTGGGTAAAAATGAACACATGTCGTCAACTAATCGACCAGCCTTGATAATCCCCCTCCGACAGATTCGGTCCCAGCATAAAACTGGTAACTAGCATAGAACTGGTAACTATACTGCTATACGGCAATCCTACAAGCAAATAACTTCCTCTTTTCTTGCATTAATTTTTGCGGAACTAAATCGTCCTGAGATTCTCCGCACACACAAATATTAGCGCACAAAACGAACGAGCAAATAGCTTCCTCTTTTCTTGTGTTAACTTTTGCGGAACTAAATCGTCCTGAGATTCTCCGCACATACAAGTATAACCACACAAAACGAAACTCGTCTCTCTGTCTGAGCCATTAATACAGTTTATGGGAAATAATCAGCCTGTCATGATGAGTGTGTATGCTCTAAGTCTAAGCTAAGCAATCAGGAACAAAGTCTTACAAGTGGGAAAGTACCCAGTGGTAGTGGTTGCTGTTTTGAGCAATTTCTAACTGTGACAATTTCATACGCCAAATTATTACAGCTTACGATCGTGATCGTGATCCAAACGTCATCGAGATAGAAATAGGTATGTTGGCGGGATACTTGGTAAATGGCGCACTACCGCCTCTTGTGTTCATTAACAATTTACCCAAATTTTATTAATTTTATTCAATGTCTGGTGCCAAACCAATGATTTATCACATTCACTTTGATGAATATTAATATTTTTTGCAAAATGAAAGAATCCTCGGAAGCGCCAAGGTGAAGAACTATCGTCCCTGTACCATCAGAATATTCGATTTTGTATGAGTTCCCAGCACAGTCAAAATTCACTGTGAAGCAAAGTGTTATGATCAACGTCTCTAATAAAGCGAATAAATATACTCTGGTACACAATTCCATACCTTCTTCAGTGATATACGAGTGGATCTTTACTGGAGAGGAAAAATTCCATATCACATCGCTGTTTATATCACACATGGTTAAAGTTAGCATGGTAATGCTTTTCACAGCACCTTGAGAAAATATATAGATGCTCAATGTTACTCGGTAACAGCTGTTTATAAAAATATTATTACAGAGTTGTTTGATAAAAATGACGAATTATCGGCTTGTATACGTTTGCTTACAGTATGGTTGAGGGTACGGGTGTAACATGCCAACAATTGTTAGTGATTATCATTTACGTCAGTACAAGTCGCCTTCACTTGAATTGTATTACCACTAGAGAGTTACTTCCGAAAATTTATTACAAATAGCTGATTTTTTGAAGTACCTTTCTAGTGGTAACACAATTTGAATGAAGCAACTGTTAATTCTTGGTCGTATACATAATAAAACACTTCACTCGGCTTAAGGTTGATTTAATGTGATTAAGGAGCAAAATACTTATAAATCGTGGGTGTGTTGTACTGTTAAAACCATACCTCTGAACAAATCCGTTCTCCATTTAAGAGACATGTCACTCGAAATTTTGTTATTGTACCCATCTAGTTCGAACGGAATGAAACCATTGAATATTCCAGTATCCTTGCTATGACACGTAAAAGATTCATTCCAAATTGACCTTCCCATAGTATGAACGTGGATATGACACTTGTAACTATGAAGGCCATATCTGACATCGACATCGTCTGGTTTCATTTCATGTAGAGGTTCATAAATACTAAAGAAATATACACATACCACATTATGAATAGCTATATAATCAGGGCTACCATCGATCTGGAACCAGAAATAAGGACGACTGGGAAAAAAATAAGATTTCCCTAACCAAATACACTGCGGTACACCTAGCATCGTCTCACAGCACACCAGTGTGCACGGGAGTACTGATTAGGCTAAAATAACTTGTTAGTCGAGATGAAAAATTTGCATTTAAAATTGTTGCATTGCTGAGAAATAGGCCAAAATAAGGACAAATCTTAGAAATAAGGACGGTATGGCAGCCCGGTATATAATAGAGAATTCTGAAGAACAGAAACAATTACCTATCCGATGTGGATTGAAGACATTTCTTCAACAAGTTATGATGATGGAGGCCGACACAAACTAAAGCAAAATCGTCTGTTCCTTTCCAAAGTGCAACCAAAGAGTTGCTGGCAGTTTTTCGTACATCTATTTCAGCGGAGTCACCTAAACAACTTTCATTCTTGAGGTTCTTCTGTAAATGATCCTCAACGAGTAAACTTCTTTGACAGGGTCTGAAATATCGAAAGTAAACTTTAAAAAATATGAATAGAGGCATCTTACTAACGACCAGGTTCCGTTCCAACAACCTGGTCGTGGAGGTCAAGTGGTCGGCAAAGAAACTCCCTACTTAACTCCTCCATTGACATGGTCTTAAAACATCTTTGAAAATGTCACCAAATGAGTGATAAAGTCCATGAGACTATGAAGAGTTGCCAATTATCAGTTTTATATTGAATGAAATTATTATTATTATCAGAATCAGGAAATTCGTAAAGGTCTAATGGAAACACTATCTAACGATCTTAAATGTTAGCGGTGTCTGTACAATCCTCGTATAAAAAAACTTACCCATTCGCCAACGCTTTTTTGTCGTTGCCAAAAATAATTGGGGTCAGGGAGTAAATTCTAAGAATTGCAACTTTATCAGTTGTAGGCCATCCATCCAGACCATACCACTGAACTAAAAGTCAGTAAAATTAGTATCAATGAAATGTAGAATATATTTCGATAAAAAATGCATACGAAAAATTACCGACTGTTGTAGAATCGAAACTCATCCTCTTTCTCTGCTTGAAGCTGAAATAATTTCCATCTTTCAATGTCAAACACAGTTCAAATTCTACTCCAAGTTTCCTGAAAACAAATATAAAATTCATTGCCCATTATCTTTCATAGGAAGTTACAAAAATTATCAGCAATAGTATTTCCTCTGAGAGCTATCTCACTTGCCACAGAAGTTAATACGAATAACAATTCGAAATTTGAAAATAATATTTACAGGATCCATATCTACCGTAATATTTCATCTATATGCTTGGTCACGTGGGTAAAAGAATTAATCTTGTCTAAAGCTCGGAATCTTCTGTTTCTAATTTGTTTGCATTTGGTGAAGAACTTTTTTTTCCAGTTCTCTGTGAAATTTACATCCGCATCCTGCTTCTTGCCAAGCTTTTGTGGCTTTAGCTTTTCTTTAGGAAAGACATGCTTTTGAAAAAGTCCTTTCCAAAGTTGACTGTTATACAGATATATGAGATTTTTCAATTAAAAAAACAGCCCTGAATCAGTAGTTCATACATGTAATGGATAAAACACAGACTTGTCATTTGCTGTGTTCATCCATTTACGGCAAGTGCAGGCACAGTTCAATAAGCTTGCCACGTCGATCCATGAAAATATTTTGTGTAGAATTTCAATAGGTAACCTGGAGAAAGATGGAGATGATGCTCATAGGATGAAAAGTAACAATAAGAAACACAAAATCAAAATATTTAACAAAATTATAGTGGAGGTTGGAAATAATCTATCACAGCAATGGCTGCTTTTAAATATTACCTGTTGACATTAGTTTACTTACTCGTCTATAGTCTTTCCTCTTATCACAGTTTTTCGCTTCGTAGACTTTATCTTTCTTCCAAACATCTCAGGTATTTTAATATGTTCAAACGATAAGTTGGTTTTCAAGCTAAGTATTTTCATGGAATAATATTTCGCTACAGCGAAAGAGTGTTGCTATGGTGAAATTTACGCTCTAGCAGAAATGGCAATTTTGGTACCACTGTGGTTTCCCGTAAATAAACCCTTCCGACAGACGGATGTATATTCGGTTGAGTTCACCGTTTAAACACACATCGGGCTTTAAACAATTTTAATTTTTTAATCAGCAAACATCAGAAAATTAAGAACACGAAAAACGAAACACAGCGATTTGACAGTAAAAATTTCTTAAATAAAATCCTTCAGATATATTACACTGCACGCGACAAAAATTTCATTTCATTGCAGATAGAAAAACACATGTGGTGTACATTAAATGTTTGAGCCATTTCCCTATTACTAATGGAAGGAAGGGGCTACTCAATGAAATGATGTTATTTCATCACTCAACCTTTTACAGCTGCCTTTATAATAATATTATAAATAAATTTAATTTCAAAATCATTTCATTTCGACTTCAATCATTTATCATTTTATCTTTGTAGAACAAAAGATTTTAATATTTCGCATCTACTTTCATGATAACTGTTTTAACTTCGGTATACTGCTGCAGAGCATATTCACCCAAATCTCGTCCGTACCCAGATTGCTTGTGTCCCCCGAACGCCATGCCTGGACTGTGAACAAAATAGCAGTTTACCCTGCAAAAAATCCGAGTACATATATTAGTATATGTCTTGTACGGTACAGTTATTTCTTCATGGGGAAACCGTTACCATATAACTCCTGCTTTCACTTCGTTTGTGATAGCCATTATTTTATTCACATCATTTGTTAATACAGCGCCTGCTAGACCGTATTTCGTGTTATTTGCTCGTTCAATAACTTCAGCTATGTCCTTGAACTTATAAATTTGCTGCACCGGACCGAATACCTGTAAATGACAAAAACATTAAATGCAGCGATATTTATCAAATAGAGATCATGAAATATTGTACGACATTCGCAACCTCTTCTTGAGTGATTCGCATATCGTCTTCTAGGTCAGTTAAAACCGTCGGTTCAATGAAAAATCCTTTTCGATCTTTAATGGCATTTCCTCCGCACATAACTGTGCATCCAGCCTTGATACCGCTATTTATAAGCTCCATAACACGATCTTGCTGTAATTTGCTTACCTAAGACAAATCTCAAACCGTTCTTATATTCCTTTACGAAGCAGTAAAACAGATTATTAATTTTACCACTGGACCATGAGTCGTAGTGAGTTTTCGAGCGTCTCCTGCGATGTGTTCCTTAGCTAAAACGACAGAACGTTTGACAAATTCGTCATAAATATCCTCATGGACGAACGTTCGAGAACCAGAGCTGCATATTTGTCCACTGTTAGTGAAAATTGCCGCATTGGCAGTCTGAACAGCGTAATCCACTGACAAAAAGTACAGGAAATTAGCAGATGTACAGCCTCTTGCAATGCAATGAAAATTCACATAGAAATACTGTTGCTCACGATCTACATCCGAAAAAATAATGTTGGGACTTTTGCCACCAAGTTCTAAAGACACTCTCTTCAAATTGGAATCGGCTGATGCCTTTTGTATCAGTCGACCGGTGGCACAGGAGCCTGTGAAGGCTATTTTATCCACTTCCATATGTAAAGACAATGCTCGGCCAGCGACAGAACCGAAGCCTTAAGTTATAGAACTCAATGTAAATGAAAGGTAGTATTTTTTGTATTCGATATGTCATGTATTACCAGGCACAACATTGATTACTCCAGGAGGGAAACCAGCCTCCATGAAAAGTGATGCCATGTACAATGTGGTGAGAGGGGTTTGCTCGGCAGGTTTCACAACGATAACATTCCCCATTGCTATACATGGAGCAACTTTCCACATAAACAAAAAAATCGGAAAGTTCCACTAAAGATGAAAAGAATAAAGATGAAAATCAGGAGGTTTCGTATCGATTAAATTAAGTCATTTATAATGTTTTACCGGTAGGATAGCACCGCACACTCCAACAGGTTCATGCTTCGTGTAGCAAAAGTAATTGCCATCTGTAATTTTATACTCATTACTTGTTGTCAATACGAGTAAAACCAGCCACTACAGTAAAAGCTCAATAGCTTGAAGTAAAGGAGACCGGACAAATTACTTTGAACTAGCGGAAGTCCGAGCTAACATTTGATTTGTTTTGATATGAATATTTCCAGGGCCAATCAAATCAAGCTTTTACTGTGTGTGCAATTTTGAGAAAAAAAAATACCAAATGGAATAGTTTTTCCGTGATTTTTGTCTGCCCATCCAGCAAAGTAACGAAGAGTCTTAACTACTTCCGGAATGCTGCCCATTAAATTTATTATGTAGAGACTTCCGCCGTTTGCAGATTCTAGAGACTGAAAAAAATCAGAGTGAAAAATGTTTACTTCTAGAATGGAAACAAAAAATACAAATTACCGATATATATCTCGCATCTCGTTCTATGAGATCAGCAACTTTATTTAGCAGACGGCCTCTTTGCGAAGCGTCCATTTCTCGCCATGGTGATCCAGGTTTAAAAGCTTGTTTTGCAGCATCGACTGCATCGTTGATGTCGGCCTGGTAGAAATCGTGTGTTTTTATACAGAACCCGTCATGGAAAATACAATTCAGATGATAAATACCTCTTTGGCCTCTGCAACAGTCGCTATCTCTTCTTCAGTTGAGGGATTTATGGTTGCAAATGTAGAGCCATCTTTGGAATCCACCCACTTGTTGTTAATGAAGAGCTGTGTATCAAAATATATTACATCAAAATGCAATTTCGTTTCTGCAGATATAACAGTAAACGCACCTTGGTATACTTTATCTCGGGATTGAAAATAGCCTCTGGAATTGCTGGGGTAGCCATTCTGTCTGCAATCTGTCACGAAAAGAGCACAACTGCCACGAAGAATGGTTAAAGTCAATTTCAAATGCATCTTTAATAAACAACATCTTTGCTGAGTTAATGTTTAACTTCAACTAAGGTCTATATTGCGACAGCTAAAATAAATCAAACTCATTAATAGCAGATGTCATCATCTGTCGTGGAATCTTGCGAAATAAATCCTATCTCTTTATTTTTGAACCGGCACACAATTTGTTTGTCTAGATTTAGGTCTGCATAATACGTACAATAGTACTATACTAATATGACATTGACCCACTGTCATTCTGGCAGAATAATTGGTTGAAAATCAGTAATTCGGAAACGAGAGAAATCGACTGATATTAACCCTCTACCCCAGTGGTTCTTAAACTTTAAAAAATATATTGCATGGCGGTCCCCTGAATTTTTTCAATGATTTGCGGTCTCATAAAAAAATATTCCGCGTAAATTTTAATAAAGACTTTTCTGTAATAACAATTTTTGTGAAACTTTTCTGGCACATGGCGCCTATGAGCTTGAAAGTACTTTAGAAGAGTTTCCGGACTACCACAGTCTCTATAAAACGGCTACGCGGACCACAGTTTTGAGAACCACTGCTATACAATGAATGAATGAAGCATCCAACGTATAAAAAAACGGTTAATATCAAAATTGAACCTCGATTTACCCTACTTTCCGACACTCAAGATTTACTTCCGAACATCTCTGGTATTTTGATATGTTCAAACGATAAGTTGGCTTCCAAGCCGAGTGTTACAGCGAAAGAGTGTTTCTATGGTGAAATTTACGCTTCAGCAGAAATCGTAATTTTTGGTACTATTGGGGTTTCCCATAAATAAACTCTTCCGAAAAAACGGATGTATATTCGGTTGAGTTTTTCGTTTGAACACACATGGGGCGTTAACATGTTTTAATTTTCTAATCAGGAAAAATTAAAAACACGAAAAATCGAAACACAGCGAACTGACCGTAAAAATTTCTTTAAATAAAATCACATATTCTAAATAAAATCCTTCAGATATATTGCACTGCAAGGAACAAAATTTTTATTTCATCACGGACAGAAAAACACATCTGTTGTACATTTGAAACTGACAATATAACTTTGTCTTCTAGAGACCTTTTACAGCTGCTTCCAATTTTCAAATTATATTATAGGTCAATTTAATTTCTAATCATGTTCATTTCATTTCGACTTCAATCAATTATTATTTTATTGTTGTAGAACTAAAGATTTTAATATTTCACATCTACTTTCATGATAACTGTTTTAACTTCGGTATACTGCTGCAGAGCATATTCACCCAGGTCTCTCCCATACCCAGATTGCTTGTGTCCCCCAAACGGCATGCCTGGACTGTGAGCAAAATAGCAATTTACCCTGAAAAAAATCCGAATTAATTATACGTCTTATATGATACAGTAATTTCTTTATAGGAACATCGTTACCATAAAAGACCTGCTTTCACTTCGTTTGTGATAGCCATTATTTTATTCACATCATTTGTGAATACAGCGCCTGCCAGACCGTATTTTGTGTTATTTGCTCGTTCAATAACTTCAGCTATGTCCTTGAATTTATAAATTTGCTGCACCGGACCGAATACCTGTAAATGACAAAAACATTAAATGCAGCGATATTTATCAAATAAAGATTGTGAAATATTGTACGACATTCGCAACCTCTTCTTGAGTGATTCGCATATTGTCTCCTAGGTCAGTTAAAACCGTCGGTTCAATGAAAAATCCTTTTCGATCTTTAATGGTATTTCCTCCGCACATAACTGTGCATCCAGCCTTGATGCCGCTATTTATAAGCTCCATAACACGATCTTGCTGCAGTTTGCTTACCTAAGACAAAGCTCAGACCGTTCTTATATTCCTTTACGAAACAGTAAAAACAGATTATTAATTTTTACCACTGGACCATGAGTCGTAGTGAGTTTTCGAGCGTCTCCGGCGATGCGTTCCTTAGCTAAGACAACAGAACGTTTGACAAATTTGTCATAAATATCCTCATGGACGTACGTTCGAGAACCAGAGCTGCATATTTGTCCACTGTGTGTAAAAATTGCCGCGTTGGCAGTCTGAACAGCGTAATCCACTGACAAAAGTACAGGAAATTAGCAGATGTACAGCCTCTTGCAATGCAATAAAAATTCACATAGAAATACTGTTGCTCACAATCGACATCCGAAAAAACAATGTTAGGACTTTTGCCACCAAGTTCCAAAGACACCCTCTTCAAATTGGAATCGGCGGATGCCTTTTGTATCAATCGACCGGTGGCACCGGAGCCTGTGAAGGTTATTTTATCCACTTCCATATGTAAAGACAATGCTCGGCCAGCGACAGGACCGAAGCCTTAAGTTATAAAACTCAATGTAAATGAAAGGTAGTGTTTTTTTTTGTATTCGATATGTCATGTATTACCAGGCACAACATTGATTACTCCAGGAGGGAAACCAGCCTCCATGAAAAGTGATGCCATGTACAATGCGGTGAGGGGGGTTTGCTCGGCAGGTTTCACGACGATAACATTCCCCATTGCTAAACATGGAGCAACTTTACACACAAACAAAACAATCGGAAAGTTCCACTGAAATAGATGAAAATCAGGTTTTTTATCGATTAAATTAATTTATTTATAAATGACGGACAAAAAATGTTTTACCGGTATAATAGCCCCGCACACTCCAACAGGTTCATGCTTCGTGTAGCAAAAGTAATTGCCATCTGTAATTTTACACTCATTATTTGTTGTATATCCAACTAATACAGTAACAGCTCGAACTAACCAAATGGAATAGTTTTTCCATGATATTTATCTGCCCATCCAGCAAAGTAACGAAGAATTATAAGTACTTCGGTAATGCTGCCCTTCAAATTGTTTCTGTAGAGACTTCCGCCGTTTGCCGATTCTAGAGACTAAAAAAAATCAAAGTGTAAAATGTTTACTTCTAGAATGGAAACAAAAAATACAAATTACCGATATATATCTCGCATCTCGCTCTATGAGATCAGCAACTTTATTTAGCAGACGGCCTCTCTGCGAAGCGTCCATTTCTCGCCATGGCGATCCAGATTTAAAAGCCTGTTTCGCAGAATCTACTGCATCGTTGATGTCGGCCTGATGGAAATCTTGTATTTTATTACAGAACCCGTCATGGAAAATACAATTCAGATGATAAATACCTCTTTCGCCTCTGCAACGGTCGCTATCTTTTCTTCAGTTGAGGGATTTATGGTTTCAAATGTAGAGCCATCTTTGGAATCCACCCACTTGTTGTTAATGAAGAGCTGTGTATTGAAATATATTACATAAAAATGCAATTTCGTTTCTGCAGATATAACAGTAAACGCACCTTGGTATACTTTATCTCGGGATTGAAAATAGCCTCTGGAATTGTTGGGGTAGCCATTCTGTCTGCAATCTGTCACGAAAAGAGCACAACTGCCACGAAGAATGGTTAAAGTCAATTTCAAATGCATCTTTAGTAAACAACATCTTTGCTGAGTTAATGTTCAACTTCAACAAAGGTCTATATTGCAACATCTAAAATAAATCAAACTCGTTAATCGCAGATGTATTCATCTGCCGTGAAATCTTTCGAAAAAAATCTCATCACGTTTATTTATTTATCTCTTCATTTCTGAACCGATGCACAATTTGTCCAGATTTGCATTTGCAGGTTTTTGGCAGTGGACTTTTATTTAGACTTTGGGGTCTCAGAAATAAGTTGAGGTTCAAAGTTCATGATCCCTACTCCCAAATCAGCAAGCATGAGCGATCACGTTTTCGCGCGTTAACGGAAACAATAATAAAGAATTAAATAAAAACGTTTTTCGGGAATTCGAGGTACTTTTCCATTGATACAATGCAAGAAGGCACAGCCAACAAGGTCGATGACGTGGTAGCTGCTGAAGTTACAGCAGAGAATGGATCAGATGATAACACGTCAGAGAAAAATTCAGTTGTGAACAATAATGGTTCTCACAAGCGAGGTAAAGGACGTGGGAAGGCTCTGAAGAAGGCTAACTTGAAAACGCTATTTAAATGCACTAACTCGTTGAAGGTACTGAAGTTATATCGCTTGCTTACTGACCTTAGATATTTGGGTGAAAAAGTGGATACTAATTTTAAGATACACTTGAAATAGATCATTATTATTATCACACCATTAATTTATGTACTCGACTAATAAATGTGTGAGATAATATGCTTAAACACTTTATTGATCGTATTTCTGCAGGAGGATCATGGAAAACCCTTATTCGGCGTCAGCTTCAACCAATTCTCGAGTTCGAATGATCCTCAGATGTTCGCCACTGTTGGGAGCAACCGAGTGACGATTTATGAATGTTGCGAGAACGGTTACATAAAACTTCTTCAGGCGTACGAAGACCCGGACCACGACGAAAACTTTTACACATGCGCATGGAGCCTCGACACCACTACCGGTCACCCCTTGCTTGGATTCGCTGGTGCACGAGGGGTTATTCACGTGTTTAACGTGGGTACCAAACAGTGTGCCAAACATTACCACGGTCACGGTGATGCGATCAATGAATTGAAGTTTCATCCGAGAGCATTTCATTTGCTCTGCAGCGCCTCCAAAGATCATTCACTCAGATTATGGAATGTGAAGACAGACACGCTCGTCTGCATATTTGGTGGTGTCGAAGGTCACCGAGACGAGGTGCTCAGCTGCGATTTTGATATATTGGGCACAAAGATTGTGTCTTGCGGAATGGATCACTCGCTAAAGATATGGCGCTTGGACCAGCCAATAATAGAAGTCGCACTGCGCGCCGCCGAGAAATATGATTCGGCAAAGTTTAAAAAACCGTTCCCCACCATTCATGTTCATTACCCTTACTTCACGAGCAGAGACATTCATCGCAATTATGTCGACTGTGTTCGTTGGTACGGGGACTTTGTTTTGTCCAAGTCTTGTGAAAATCACTTGGTCTGTTGGAAACCTGGCTTTGTCGAATCAGAAATCGACAATTTGAAACTGATGGAAAAAACAAACGTTACAATACTGAGTAGAGTACAATATCAGCATTGCGAGATATGGTACATGAGATTCTCTATGGATTTTAGACAAAAGTATCTGGCCCTCGGGAACCAATATGGCAAGACTTTTGTCTGGGATTTAGAGACCATGGATTGGGCAAAAGCCAAATGCATTTCACTCACGAACATCAGATGCGTGAGCTCGGTTCGTCAAACCGCTTTTTCAAAAGAGGGAAATATTCTTATTTGTGTTTGCGACGATGCCACTATCTGGCGATGGGATCGCCAGGATAAATGATATGATTGCATGTTTGTAATGTGTATATATATATGATTTATCAATGAATTGGATATCTGAATAAAACTCGCAGTTTTGTAATTGTGTTAATGTTATGTAGCAAATCCTCAAGATGAAATGAAAGTAGGAAAGGATAACATGAAAACAAAATAGTTTAACACGGTAATAAACTTCCACTCTAATATAAATTTTCCATATCATTATAATTCAATTCAATATTCATTATTATAACAAACCCATTTGCGAATGATAGACATCGCGACACTTCTGTCCCAAAATCTTATCATAGTTACCAGAGGACAATAGTGGGGATTTTCTATGAACCAGGTTTCTAATACTTTATATCCATGAATTTTTCAGAATGGAATCGATTCAGAGAAATATATAATTGATACGTTGGATGAAGGAACTTTAATTTTAAAATGATTCAGAAATGGCTGAATGAATAAACTTAACCATATACAGTACGTACATGTAACTTACACGAAAATAAAGTTCACTACTATGCATGGTTTAGATAATCCGCGAAAAGTGTTTGAAAGTATCCACCGCGGATATGGGGGACTACTGTAAAGGGGTCCTGTTGGTAATTAAATGATGGATTGCTTTTGAATTATGCTCAATTTTTCAGAGATTGGAACAAAATCTGCAAATTCTTGTAAGGCAGTTCCACTTTTTCATTGTTTAATAGTCATAGCATTTACTCTTACAAGTCAAAGCTTGTCAAAACAATAAAATTTACCGCTTATTATAAAGAAATGAAATTGAAGTTATACAGAAAGTTCAGTTACAGTTGCATACAGTGAGTTCATCCTATTGGCCCGGCCCTCCACAATATTTTCTGTTCCTCATGTCCCCCTGGAAAAAATAATTGCCCACCCCGGCTCCGTAGTATATTCAGGTCACTACACTAAATCAATCGATATCAGACGTAAGCTATGATTCGCAAATAATGTTAAGTTAATTTAAACGTAAGCGGCAATAAAATATAATTGAGTTAATCCCCGAATCAGCGTATTTATATTAATCGTGTTTTCCTAATATCCGTGCGCACCAAGTACTTAAAATAACAATACAAACAAACAGCAGTGATTCGGTTCCATTTTGTTTGAACTAGGTCAACTGTGCCGCTATTTTACATTATTAAATAGAATGCCCGGAGCAATAAAGAAAATACAGACACAGCACAGCATCTGCCTTCTTCTTTGCCCTACATAAGTCAAACAGACGCCGCCATTATTACGCTTATCGGATATTGCGTCAGCCGTTCTAAAATTGGGCGTAACACGTTGCGCTATTGATTGAGAAAGCGCTAGAGTCTAGCGCGTTAGACAAAGAAAGATGATTATTGTTTTTTTGCGCCCTCGTTATTCATGATTACAATTTCGCAAGTATCTGCGAAAGTGCTACTGATAAGTAAATTGTTATTAGCAAGCGATAATTACTGCAGTTAATCAAGACTTCGCGATTTTTCAGATTATTATAAACCGAAACGAATAAAAACTATTCATTATGGGCAGTCCAGAGAAGCCAATTGACGTCGAAATGGGGGACATGTCTGACGAAACAAATAAGTTGAATCCACAAGTCAAAGTAGAAGAAGGAAATGAAAAATCGGAGAAACAAGAAGAACGATTTACAGGCTTGAAAAAAGAACAACTTCTCGGTATTTTGACTTTACATTATTTTTTTTTTTTGACGAAATATGTAATAAATAGTTCGTCAAAATAATAAACTTATTATTGTACAGAGATCGCAAACCAGCCAAAATGGAGAATGGCCAGATGGATTCTATTCATTCTTTTTTGGGTTGGCTGGGTCGGCATGCTGGTAGGGGCCATTATCATTGTCGTCAAAGCCCCACGTTGCAAGAAAGAACCCACTCCAGCGTGGTACCAAGACACGGTCGTGTATCAAGCTGATGTTAATAAATTTGCTGGAGACCTCGCAGGTCAGTACTTCGAATCTGCATCCGGCAGCGAAATGCCATTCATGTTACGTTATTGTTAACAAATTGTAAAATTTCAGGAATGGCCGAGCACGTCAAATATGTGAAAGACCTCAACATGAAAACGATGACCGTGTGCCACGGCTACATGCCAGAAGACCCGAAAAAAGTTGTCATGAATGATGAAGAAGGCTTCAGAAACCTTGTCAAAGTTGTTCACGACAGCAGTAAGTGTGCAGTGGTTGAAAATGGTATCGTTATGTTAAGACACTTCTTGTTTATATGGATTTTATCTCGGTGTAGAAATGAAAGTCACTGTCGACATCCCCATCGATTCCCTGAGTACATCCAGCAGTCTCTTCAAATCCAGTGCGGCATGCAAAGAGAACCGAGATCCATGTTATATGTTCCAATGGCAGGAAAATGTTACCGCATTGGAGGTAAGTTTTGAAGAATATAAGGTGGCGTTAGATACAGTACAGTAACTGTTATTCCTGTACCAATCAGGACAGCAAATCGGCATGGATTCTTCATCCCGGACGAGGAGAATATTACAAAGCAAGTGCAGCAGACAATACTATGGCTTACATCAACTATGCGGTGCCGGAGGCTTCCGCTTATCTCGAGGTCAGTTGTGCTGCAAGGTTGCATTTTAAAAATGTCCAGTTCAGTTCAAAAGTTTAACAAACGCATCTATTTCTTAAGGCTCTCGTCAAGCAATGGATTGACTACGGTACAGACGGATTCCAATTCCGCGACATGGGAAAAGTCTCCGGCATCGATGTTACAGAGATCGTGAAAAATGCTGTCAATGATTCGTTCGTAGGAGAAGAAGATAAACGGTAAGTTGTCAAATTAAATGTTATGGACTCGAAATTACCTTACATGCCAGTAAAAAACTCAATTGTTTTTTTCTTACAGTGTCGTTGGACTGTACTACATATCATCTGCTAAGATCAGCGATCAAGTGGAATTATTCGGAGCCAAGAGCAATGAAACCGACGACGCACCCGTGGTGATCAACACCGAATTGTCCGGCAATCTGCAGGAGAACGGTACCGGAAAGCAACTGAGAAATATCATAGACCAATGGAGAACTGAAATATGGCCAAAGATTGGTGGCTTTGCGGTAAGCCTTGTAGCATCACTTTGCACTCGGTCCGTCGCTAGAATGCATAAGTAATTTTTTATACACAGGTCAACACGATTGAAATGGCTCCACTTGCATCACGACTCGCAAGAAATAGGGCTGCAGCGCTGACCTTGCTTTCCTTGACTTTGCCTGGCGTTCCGGTCATCAAGTCTGGAGATGAAGCCGCGCTCTCGAACGATACTCTCAGTTGGGTCCAGGACGAAAAAGAAAACTACATGTTGAAAAATCAGGACAAGGCTATGGAAGAAATGGTCAGGGAAATGGCAGATTTGAGAGTTTCTGAATTCCGATCTCATCAATCTTTGAGGTGGGATAATAAAGACGCAAAATTTCAGTTTTTGGACACCGGTAAGTAATAATTGGATCGCTATCGAATACAGTGACGACAACGGCTTCATTACAATTCTTATTTCAATTTCAGATAGCGACGACGTGCTTGCTTTTTCCCGCAAGTGGGACACTAAACCCACTGTCATTGTTGTGAGCAACCTGAGTGCTAACAATAGAACTGTCAGTATCACTTCGCCAAACACGGAGAAGAATAAAGCAACGGTAAGTAGTGAATATCCAATGTCACATTTCTGACGATTCTCTAACCGTCAATATTATCTTACAACAGGTCATGGTTTCCTCTGACGTGAGTGTCAAAGAGAAAGCCGAGTACGACCTTGGAGAATTTTTTATACAGAGTGACCAAACCCTCTTTTTGGAATTGAAGTAAAAATAGCACACGTGCAGACGCCAGAAAACGTAGTTTAATATGGATAAAGTGCTTGAACCAAAATATATTTGAATTTTTAAGAAAAACAACTTCTGTTATGGAATGTGTTAACAATAAACTTGATTAGAAATGCTGAATGTTGAATACATATTTGTCAGGAAAGGTGCAGAAATTTGAGAAGATTATGTTTAGAGGTGGGTTATGACCATTAAATAGAAGAAGTTGTTGTGAAAACTACTTCAATTCAAGAGTTAGTTGTAAATGGAAGACGTCCTCGATTCATAAAATGCATGTTCACATTCGAGTAGAATTCAAGGATTTTGATTTTGTTGTAAGAGACGACGCTTAAGTCAGACAGGAGGAGTTGTTGTTAAAACTAAAATTGAATGTTCACACGTATTGCTACTTGAACACTTGAATAACGTATTTCTTTAAATTTTAAATGAGCAAGAAGATTAAAAATTGAAAGTAAGACGAAGTAGGTGTTATATATGTACCGGAAAACTTTATTTTTATAGCACATTGATTAGATCAATCCACAGCAAACTACATCGTACTCATCAAAGATTTTCAATATTTCAATATCTCTATGCGCGATTGTTTTATTCCGATATACAGTTATTAAAGCTACGCAATACAATGGATCGGAATTTCACTGTATACACCACCCCAAATACTTGGTCAAATATAAAATATAGGAGTTAGGTGTTCATGGATTGAAATTGATTATATTATAGATTATACGTAGCATTCATCCAAATGTCTCCAGAAGGAGTTAGGTCAATAGCAAATGATCCTATTTTAAGAATTATTATTGTATTTATCACCCCAAATAACTATCCTACTTCAAATATAATAATATACATACGAAGAATGAGTGCAATATTTAATAAACAGAAATGAAGAAGTGATCCACAGCAGGCAGTGCAGGTAGCATACCTTATACACACATTCTTCTACTGCAAATATTCAGCCACCGATGCCCAGATCATTTCGTCTCTCAATAACTGTGTGGCGGATTCGATATCCTTGTACATAACACGATCCTTTTCGTAAAATCTGAAATAGCAAAAGAGACGCTTTCAGAACAAGTAACAACTGCAATAGTCGAAGGTCAAAAGAGTAACTTACGGGATAATCTGTCGTACGGTTTTATATACTTCCTCGAGAGGCGGTGTGCTTGTTAGAGGACGATGAAAGTCTAACGCCTGACAAGCGCACAGAAGTTCAATAGCAACGACCTGTTCAACGTGTTCAACAACTCGAAGTGCCTGGAAAATATTGTTACCTCATAATGGCTGTTTTTAATTTTTAAATAAACCCTTCAATAACACTTAATTACCAAGAACCAAAAAATTCAAAATGAGGAAAGATCCACAGCGTTCTTTAACATAAAAATATGTTTACATTTATATGTAGGCGTCCACGACACACTGCAAGCGACATACTAATGTGTTGCGACACACAGTTTGGAAAGCACTCTACTGTCACCTGAACCATTTCCTTTTTATAAGCTCATGGGCGAGGGCATGGGCAACTAAGCAATATATGCTTGTGCAAGCTTTACTAAACCCAACACATGATCAAAGGTGATGATAGAAATAAATAAGTAATTTACTTTCCTTGCTGCCCATCCTCCCATAGAAACATGATCTTCTTGCGCGGCGCTGGTGGACAACGAATCCACAGAGGATGGATGACAAAGACACTTGTTCTCAGAAACCAATGCTGCAGCTGTACAATGAGCGATCATGAACCCAGAATTCAAGCCTCCGTTCTTGACAAGAAATGCGGGCAAATCGCTCAAAGCTGTTATAATGTAGGAAATTAAATATGATGATGAAACGAATATTGAAAATAATGACATAGAGCTATAAAAATAGGTGATTTATTTACATGGATTGCACAGTCTCTCTATACGACGTTCACTTATGGCTGAAATCTCATGGATGGCGATTGCCAAGAAGTCCAAAACCTTTGCAGGGTATTCACCGTGAAAGTTACCACCAGAAATTGTTTCTTTTCTTTCAATAAGCACCATCTATTACATGAGATTGCATTACATATTGATTAGAAGATCGCTACTACTATTATACCTCATTATTAGGGGCTCGGGCTACTGTTAGACATGTCATTTTTGAATCATTTTTTTAAGGCTTTCTAGATGTAATTTGTGAGCTTGTTCAATGATACTAACTATAGTCACTGACGGGATGATGATGGACCCAAGCTACCATCTCTAATAATTTTTTGTTCTTGCAAATTTTAATTTCGACCCTGACATACAAAAGACATGGAATAATAATCACTTATAAATGACTGATACTATATATAATGCGTCTCAGGAGCAACAGGATATCTTCAAAACCTACAGTATAAAAATGCTAAGTTGCAATCTAGTGTGTTTTAAAGACAGATACAATGTAATCGCTACGAACCGGGTTATCAGTCGCACTGTTCAATTCAGTGTTGAGTACATCGTTCACAAACTGGATAGTATCATGGGCGATACCATGGACTTGCGGGCAACATCGCAAAGTGTACGAATCTTGAACTCTCGTGCATGCTCTGTGACTCTCTGTAATGGAATTTAAAATGTTTACAAACTAACGACATCAAGAGACTTCACTTAGTCAATCCAAGAAAAAGTAATAAATGATACACCAATGAATCAGGGGCAGGGGCAGGGGCAGTTAGAATCAACTGAAAAATCATCACCCCAGAGTTGGCTCCGTAACAATTCTTAAGGTTTGGCTGAAAGATAGAATTATCCTAACACCGTAACGCTCAGAAAACTTTCAGTTGATTCAAATTATCTTCTAGAAATATAACCTGTAATTTCCGATGGCTTTTCGCCATATTTAAGAAGTGTTCGCAATCTTCTTGCCACTTCATTCTGGCCTTTGTGAGGTCGTGCCACGTGGATATCTGCATCGAAGGCCTTTGCCGTTCCGCTCAGGACTTCGACGGTCAGCGCAGCCACTATGTCAGCCTGCCGTGCGATTGCTTTTGCTCGTTCAACAGCCTCCGATCCCAAAGATGCAATGAACTGACATCCGTTAATGAGAGCTAACCCTGCATGAGGAGTGAGAAAAAATTTTAAACTAAATAGTTATTCACAAAAATACAAACTATGAATGCTGTACCTTCTTTGGCTTTCAAATTCAACAATTCGATCTTGTGAGCCTCCATAACATGGGATGCGTCTGACCATCCACTTTCAGGAGACCACATTTGTCCTTTACCCATCAGACCGAGAGCCAAATGTGCTAAGGGGGCCAGATCTCCACTGGCACCCAACGTCCCTTTTTCGGGAACATAGGAAAGGCAAGATGCTGCAAACGAAGGGCTAATATTAAAAGTTTTATATTGGATAGCAATGAAATATAGGTACCAGCTTAATAGTGTGGTCCCTCTAAAAACTCGTTAGGTGAGCTGAGGGTTAGGGGTAAGGTAAACACGAAAGTAAACCCTGACTAAAGTTTTCCAAATTCGTTAAGCTAAACGTTGTAAATCAAGTTAGTGGTGTATTTAATTATATACTGAAATTAAATGAACGTAAATATTTCATTTTAATAAACAGACTAACCATTGAAAGCAGTCACCAAGACCTTCAAGTTTCTTGTTGATATTCCGCTGTATCCTTTGCAAAGAACGTTGATGCGCAAACCGAGTAACATACGAACACGAGATGGCGGTATTGGATCTCCGACTCCGGCGCAATGCGATTCAATGAGATTCTTCTGAAGTTGATCTAAGCATTCCGAATCGATTACGGTTCTTGCAAAGTTTCCAAATCCCGTGGAGACTCCGTAAACCACTAAAATAAAAATACATCATCATAAGTTAAACATTCCTGTTTAAGCAAAATATACTCGTTAGAAAGAATGGAAATGAAAGCCCGCAACATTCAAATTACCTTTTCCGCTTTTGGTAATGTCTTCTAAAATTTTTCGCGACGCCTCAATCCTTTGCATTGCCTCGTCAGAGATCTGCAAAGCAGTTTGCCCAAATTGTATTGAATATATTTTTAATACTGAATATCTAAAGTTTGGAATTACCCGTATGGAATAGCTCCCAGTTGACAACGAGTACAGTACGTCAGTTGTCAAGCTTTCTCCGTCCAGTGTGACGCAGGGCTTCGCAACCAAAAGAAAATTCGGGAAATATTTATTTGCAGGTGATATTCTAGCAAAATTCTAAATACTCAGATTACATATTTACCTTATCAGCAATGCTGTTTTTTTTTTCAGTTAAGAAATTCAAGTACTTGAGCCACTTATTCATTTTTAGTACATGCTTCCTACGAAAATACTACAACTATTTCTAGCCTAGAAGCATAGTCTCTCTATAAAGGATACGATTTTTCTTCTGCATTATGCTTTGGTATTTCTGGTCGGTCGGTGATAGTTTCATCACCTGAACAGCGTTTCAAAGTTATAGGAATACTAGGGGCTAATGAAATATTGAATAACACTAACCCAAAACAAGAAATTGAAGATCTTCCAAAGTTTGAGAAATCACGTCTTCACCATCAAAAGCAATCAGACCATCCGCAGAAAAAATTCTATTCGAAGCCTCCGTTTTTCCAGTCAGGTCTCCGTATCTTTTCCCTGCTTCCTCAGCGAGCCAGTTGATCTTTTTCGTGTCGTCCGTGCATGGAATTGCGAACCATTTCTTAGACACACAAACGTAAACCTTCATATTGCGTTGCAGTTGTTTTGATATCTTACCTGAGTTTGGTAAAATTATTGAGAGTTGCTTAGTTTTGTCCAGCTGCAAACACTTGGCAGAGTTTAGACAAGACATGACTAAGAGCAGCTATACGTGCATTGGTTGCGTTAAGCACATTTTAACCTTTCGTTCAGTTAGTTAGCGATTGGTTGAAATATCCGCGCCTACCTACTCAATTTACAACATGCTCTTGGCTGTCATTTGATATTTCCTGGTTTTTCCCTCAATTAAATTATACTTGGTATTGGAAAGCATACTGGTAATAATTAAATGAAAATATGCTCTTAACTGACCTACAAACGCGAAACTATTGGAGTAGTTTTACTATGAGTAAGACGGATGCATGGAATGATTATACATCATTCATCATTTTATGACGCTTACGGAAACTGTAATAATTAGTAAAGGCCGACATATGCCAGTCAGTAAAATATTTAAAAATACAATATAAAAACATTCGAATCATATTTCTTTCTTTAGAAAACTATATTTTGTACAGCAGCTATCATCCCCAATTCAATGCAACAAGACTACTTGTAGCCCACAATTATATTCTTCTTCGAGATATCTTTATTCACTTGTTTTCCATTGAATCTATACACAGTTGCGTGCTATAGGTCTACAATCTACATGTTTGTTCACACGAAGAAGCAAATTTGGTTTTGCATTATGCTAAGCAAGGTTCTTGTAAAATTATTGATACATATTCTGCGTGTGTCTAGATCTACTTAGGAAAATCTAACATGGGAAATTACCACGTAAGAAATGGAATGGAAACAAATCGTGTAAGGAAATGTATTCTGCTGGAACGGTCGCGGTAAAAATGCCTGACATGAGGACCTGTCGCACACCTGTTTCGTTCATTTCAAGAGCAAATGAAGATGACAGTTACTTGAACTGCATCATTATCACGGGGTGCATTATCATAACACTAATGAAGACCACGACGAACGAAAATGGTGGCACATGATTGCTGATTATCGAGCGAAACACAGGTATACATGTATCTTAAAAATATAATATTGCAATACATATATATTCACACCTATATATATATATGCAGACAATTGTTATATCCCGTTAATGCACGGGTATTCATAATTCGGTGGAGGTGTTTTGATCATTAGGGAATGTGTACGTTATGGAATAAGAAAGAGTAGCATTCAATGCATCACAATACAGAGATACTTTCCAGGAACAGGAAATGACGACACAGAAATATGGCGGATCGAATCACCGTGTTATAGACTCATATAGAGCTTTGAATAGTTGCAGTATGGTGTAGAGATGAAAAGTTTGAGAATACATGTAGTGCTTGTGTTGAACATATATCTTAAAAGTATTTTTATAGAGATTGGGAACGCCAATCAGATTAAGGCCTAATAGTGCAGATATACAAGGATGAAGTAAGCTTAATACTAATTTAGGTAGAAGAAATGAGCATTTTCAATTACAGTAACAATGGACGCCGCTTATTATAATCGCGGATAACGTTATGCGGGTATTGATAATCGTATAATCGGTTATTGTTATCAATAGGTAAAACATATTTATATCGTTTGCACTTCCCTCACTTAATGTTATCAGCCAGTTATGATTATCAAAAAGAGCCTGTCAAAAAGCGATCATAATAAGTGGCGTCCACTGTATTAGGGAAGATTTATTCTCACTAAATGGCATTTAATGCTCAGCTTCAGAAGCGCAACCACTTGTCATCTGTATACATGCCTTTTCTGTAATAAAGGAAATGCTACACCTTCATCGGTAAGTTTATCATTCAAATGACGAGTCCTACTTACGACTGCATGTGATACTGTACAATAATATGCATTCTTTATACAGCAATATGACAGCACAACCAACTATTCGTCACCAGTTCAAAACCACAGGAAACGACAAGAATGAGAAAAAAAGTAAAACAGTGCCAGACGAGACAGTGTCCCGGCCGGTATACAATTATAATGTTGAAAATAATAGACAACTATCACATGAACGATTCACTCACACAATGTGATATGTAATATGTAATGGGTTTGTTAAGTTAACATTGCAGAGACCGATTGCAGAGAAATACATCTACAACACTATACGTATACGGTATACGTGAATGTAGTGGGATTTTGAACACGAGAGCTGTATCAAGAATTTATTTACAATTTAACAAGAAAGTAACCGTTCTGTTTTTGCAGGAGAGCGATATAGAGTTGAATGAATACAAGAAGCAACAATTAGAGATATCTAGAAGAATAAAAACCTTGAGAACTCGTCTACTCAAGCACGAACAAAGGTTACAAGTGGAGTATGATGCTGCACTCGAAATGAAATTTGCGATTGCGCTCAACAGAAGAAGAATGGAGAACAGCGCTACCAAGCGAGAATATGGAGAATAAAAACGTCGTTTGCAAACATTTTGCGTTGCATAACGCCAAATCGTTATATTTAAACACAATAAAAGCTTATATTTTATGTTTCATACGAAATTAGTGTTTTTAAAAAGTATATATATTTCACTGTACCATTCACTGCATTTTAAGATAAACTTTAACTGGCTTAAGGCAACAAATCAATAAATCTCTTACCACTAGAGAGGAAGTTTCAGCAAAATGTCGCCTTCCAATAAAACTGAAATACAAAACAAATGGGTTACTTGGATAGTGGGAAACATAAACCACCTTTCTATTACTAAAGAAATGGAACTCACCGTATTCAAATCACCTAGGAACAGGAGTTAGAAAATGGGTAATGCAGGCACTTATCGACAAGGTCCCGTTCCAACGACCTATTTGAAAAAATATATTCAGATATTGTCCATGACAATATGAAAAGTATCTGTTTTATAATCAATGACTTAGCTGAATAAGAAATCATCCTTAAAGGTGTTATGCAACGGTTGTAAACTTGTAGTTTGGTAGTCGACAGTCGCACAAGTTGGTCATAAGGAAGGGATCTCTTGTAATGAACTTAAAAGCAGAAAAATGATTCATTGCGAATTTTTTTATTCCTTCAGTTCGTTACATAAAAGACTCCAGGATACTTTCCATTTCATTCTCATGCAGTTGGCAATTCAAAGACCGTTCACAAAATACAGTTTACCAAATCACCATAACGTATTTTTATACAGGAGAAATTAAACGAAGGTATCCCACAAGCAAGCACATAAAACACCAATAGTATCGAGACACTTCCGCTAAAACGGATAATACGAGCGTAAAAACCAAAAGTAAAATAGGGAGTGGGTTCGCAGAGTTTCACGAAGCGAAAAATTGGATTTCGAATTATTATAGTCGGAAGTTGATAAAACCAAAATATAGATAAGGTTATTATTATAAATTAGATATGCAAGTGCGATATGCATTGTGATGATAATTTGCCTAATTTAATAAAAATAACAACACTCTGTAAAAGTAATTTCCAATCCTCTTGACATCTCTTAAATAAAACATACATAATTAATTGCCTATTACAATCGACTACTTTTTATGTTAAGCCCGCCTGGTTCAGATTCCAAAACAAATCTTGACGGGTTACAGATCACGTACATACAAGTAACAGTGATAAAAACACAAAGAACAATTAACTAATAGACAACAGTTGAATACAGGGTACCAAAAAAGCCAAAATTCTTTGCGTTGCATGAAATAACTATATCGAGCAAAGACAGACCATCGTCTTACGCAGCGGTAGAGGCGAATAGATTTCCACGAAACCCCAAGTCCTACAAAGTTATTGATCCTCAAATTATGATAAAATTACTGAGCCTCCCTAAATATATTCTATCGGTCGTTTCCTATATACAGCTAGAGTTGGATAAATTTTGAAAAAAATATTCCGTCTATTTTCTTCCATTGTATGACATGAATGAGGTAATTTCAACNTAAGCCCGCCTGGTTCAGATTCCAAAACAAATCTTGACGGGTTACAGATCACGTACATACAAGTAACAGTGATAAAAACATAAAGAACAATTAACTAATTGACAACAGTTGAATACAGGGTACCAAAAAAGCCAAAATTCTTGCATGAAATAACTATATCGAGCAAAGACAGACCATCGTCTTACGCAGCTGTAGTCTACTAAGTTATTGATCTTCGAATTATGATAAAATTACTGAGCCTCCCTAAATATATTCTATCGGTCGTTTCCTATATGCAGCCAGAGTTGGATAAATGTAAAAAAAATATTCCGTCCATTTTCTTCCATTGTATGTCATGAATGAGGTAATTTCAACAAAGCCGATCACATTCATAATTTAGAAGCACCGATTTAGGAAACGCTTTACAAAACCGTAAGGAGGAGTTCATTTTGTACCGTTTCACCGGCACAGAAGATAGTTTAAACATGTACACGACACATAGTTCCAAGGCTAAAACACCTTCAATCGGCTATCTAATATTACCTAAGTAATGAACATAAAATTTACTACAAGGCAGCATTAGCAATACGACGATCAAAACACTATTTTTGTCAGGTACGGCGAGTGTCGACGTTAATAAGTTAGGTTTTAAATAGGGTACTAAATGAGAATATTAAAATAAATATCACGAATATACTAGTTCACAGGGGCATCTATACAAGAGATGAGGCTACTTTTTGTGATGGAATAAAGATATTATACATTATTGTGAAATAAGTTTGGTTTGTGATGTGGATCCTTGGTGAAATGATGAATTCGAAGTTTACAACTTTACAAATTCACGAACAGAGTACGGAGCTTGAAATAATCAATGTTTTACCGTAAGATTTGTGAAGGGCGTTTTAAGCGAAAGAGCAGCGAAAATAATACTGTACAACACGAGTAAAAGCGACGATGACAGGTGTTAAGAGAAAGTTGAGAATGATAAAGAAATAGGTTAAATGAAATTACGAATTGTGTTATTGTCAAATGACACGGTTCTTTAAAAAGGACACTCTACGCCGGTCCTAGGTATCTTCATTGCACTGGGAAAAGGGTTATCAGCACCGGCACAAGTAGCGGGTGGTAAATTACTTCCCGGAGCTTTGTTTGCCTTGTCCGAGCTATAAGAAACCTCTGTGTGACTGTCGTTCTTAGCCGAGTAAGAGTAGGAAAAATGCCTGTCATCAGAATAATGGCGAGTTCGCCCATAAACGACGCTGCTAGCTTGCTTCAATTGTCCAGCGGTAGACGAGGTAGGGAGACCGGGGGTCAGACAACATCCAGTGCGGAATGAATTGGTACTGTCGATAAATAACTGGCCAAACTGCGAACGAATTTTATCAACGAGAGAGCAAGCGAGCGTGTTATTTGGCTCCTCACCGGCCTCCACCGCGAGATTCCTAGGATCTTTCGCAAAACGTTTCGTGGCACGCATCCTGCATCCCTCGGACCATGTACGTGGTCGCTGGGGAGCTATATCGCTATCCCACATAGTGAGGTCGTTTTTCCATAAACTCACGAGAAGGGACGTGCTAGGCTTTAGTTCCGAAGAAGTATCGGCTTCAGTCGGTTTCGTTTCCGACAAAGTTTCATCATCCTTCTCTCCGGCGGTGGCACTTTCACACTGGTTGGCATTCGTATGCTCCGAAATATCGCTGGATACGTTTGGAATATTATCTGATGAGTTGTCGGCAAAGGACAGTGGAATTGTCATGTTCTCTGATGTACTAGAAGTTCCGGTTATGTTTTGTTGCGCTATATACTTTGAAAAAGCGGACCTATCGTGTTCCTGGATATCGATCCTCACAGAATCGTTTAAGTGTTCGTGAATTGCCTCTTTTTTATCAAAATTATCAGTGTTTTTAGTCGCGCTATTGTCAGACATTGTGGTCTGCTGGCCATCGATAGTTTCAGGAGAGCCTTGTTTCTCGCTCCGTTCCCGATGTCTCAGGTTTTTCGCCTTTTTGCTGCTGCAGCGTTTGCGACAAGCTCCGTCGTCCTCCGCAGAAGCAAAGTCGGTGTGCGTACCGGTGTCGGTGTGCTCTGTAGAGCTACCTCCACTGCCACTTTTGTACTGGATGGTGGTGGAGCTGGATGCAGAGTTGTTTCCGTAGTTTTGACGGCTTCTGTGAGCAAAAATTACCAGTTGAGATTTGATCTAACATTTATATACTGTATAAATATTTGCCAAATTTTATCTACTCGGGACTCGACTCACTAGAGTGAAAATAAGTAGGATTTTATCCCCCCTGGCCCCACACAGAGGGGGGATGCATGAGAACCTGCATGATGTCACTTAGAGTTGGAATTAATAAAACTGTGATCAACTTACTTGCTATGCTTACTGTGGTGGTGATGGTGATGATGATGCGAGTGATGGTGATGCGAGTGATGATGGTGGGAATGGTGGTGGTGGTGCCGTCTTGACGCATTAGCAGCTAAGTGCACCAGAGAGGCGTCGTTGTGTCTGTGCGGAATATTTTCGCCATGTGTATCCGTGGTAACAGGAGAATTGGCTACCGGTAAGTTGGGGCTGTTAGAGAAACCGTCCGATTCGGCCCCGATAATGAAAGCGGGGCTGCTGATTGAATCTGGTGTGGCGCACCCGGGTCTCAGTTCCTGGTCTGACGAGACTTCTGGCGAGGAAAGGCTCCAGATTGTAGACGAATGGGCCGTACTGACGCGATGAACGCCACCGTAACTGTGGTTTGTCATGGACGACGAACAATAGCTCGAATGATATCCACCGTCAGATCTGGAGACATCTTGTTGTCTGAAAATGCAAGAACATATAAATAAATAATAATAAAAAAAACAGTCACTACATCAAACAACAATATTCGGAAGTCGTTCTTACGGGTCCAGTTTCAGAGATGTAGTTTTCGAAGCCGCGATGTCCTGCTCATGAGCAGATGCCAATTTCCACTTGTAAGGGTCAAAACATCCAGAGTCTGAAGATATTGGACGAAAATCTAACGACATTCGGTCTTTATTGAAAGAACATTCTTGGATCTGCGGTGAAACAAAAAAGAATTAAGATTTCTTATAATGAATATATTGAATTACGAGGGTGAAGATGATTTATCAGCTAAAATAAGTACCTGTACTCCGTATTCGAAGTCGCACGCGATCGATCTTGCTTCAGATTCGGAAAGAGCCTCGGGATGTGTATGTGGGTCTGCAAGACTGAGTAGATGTCTGTAACTTGCGTTCGTGCTTATGGTTGAACTGACTCTCTGCAAAATAGAAAAACAACATTCTCAACATAGGAAAATATTATGCGATAAACTATTTAATTTTGGTTACACGAAAAACAGTAGTTAAACTAGATTAGCATGATGCCAAAATCAATAGAATGGACCACACCAATTCTGCGGATTCATCGTATATACATAAAGTGAATTCAATAACGACGGAAAATAAACAGACTCTCGTAGTTTAAACAAGTCAGTACTTTGATATTTATCAGATACGTGGTAATGTACGGGCTGAATGAATCATGGTCCGAAAATGGCTACTAAAAACCGTGAACTATGAAATCACTTTTAATGCCTCATATACATTAGAAGATGTTGTGAAATACAAAACCAAGTACTTTTATAGCTGATCATTTAATACATGAAGACATTGGAAGAATGTCATCATAGGTATAAAATTAGAATTGCAGCGTCACCGAAGGAAATCATAGGCTTTTCTCAGATCAAAATATATAATTATCATGATTAAGATTCTTGTTATTATGACGATGAACATGATCAGATCGGAAGCGTTTGTTCAAGAATTCCAGGAACTATTCGGGCTAAGTTTAACAACATCCTGAAATACTTACCAACATAGAAGATTCCTCTATGCTTTGCAGCGTACCAACGAGCGCAGATGGATTCGTGTCCGCGCTCTTACTGTAAGAATTTGTCAAGCTGTAACTCTCGGCTTGAAGCATAGCCTGAAATAAATGATAAACTTATTAACTACATGCTGTGCTGGGGAAAATCCAAAACTGTTTACTGTGTTTTTTAAATTTGAATACCAGAATGTTGATAGAAATAGTGAGACATCCTTATTTTTATAGAGATATCTGATCTTTAAGAATTCTTTAGCTTAGAGATAACACCACTGATTCACTTCATGAAGCAAAATTAATTTGCTACGAAGAAAAAAAGAATTGATGACTTCGAATGACGCTCTGGGTTGAAGGTCACGATCAAAATTCCCAACTTCACTTAATACTGAAAGGCATTAACCAGACATACAATCGAGTCATGGCTGAGCTTGATACTATCAGAGGTGACAAAGGATATCTTGATCTAATCAGATAAGCAAGCATCCGCGAGCGTATAAAGAAAGTGATTGACTGATATTGTGTGGTGGTAAGCGACTGTCAACATACAATAGGTACGAAAACACATCTTCCAGATTAGACCGACAAAAA
The DNA here is from genome assembly GCA_013436065.1 of Halocynthia aurantium. Taxonomy (NCBI): domain Eukaryota; kingdom Metazoa; phylum Chordata; class Ascidiacea; order Stolidobranchia; family Pyuridae; genus Halocynthia; species Halocynthia aurantium. The sequence goes on from QXVX01007947.1 coordinate 44,416, forward strand.
AATTTCACAAGACTGGCCCCCGAGGCGCTCGCGCCTTAGACGATCAACAACTAACGTTTAAGACGAACTCGATACAAGTCTGCAAGAGGCATGTCAGAAAGCTGATTCGATGTTGCATGATCAAAACAAAACATTAAGCAGTGACATGAAATAGAGTGCCCGGGGAAGATAACTTTACAAAATCGAAAATATTTTTGTCGTAAATTACATCGACATAAAAGTGACGTCACCAGAACGACTTGTTAACAGCAATCTGCAGGATAACATTCTGTCATAAAAGTAGGGCGAAGGTTATATCGATGGATATCATAACAAGATGATATATCAACAGGTCAAATCACCAAATTAAAGTTGAAAATTCATTAGGAGACGACTCCCAGGAGGATGGATGGAAATTATTCATATCGCAATACCGGTAAGATTATAATACTGTAACAGTAGCAGACAAATCCCTGAAGGTCTGTGGTAACGACAGAAGTCGGGTGCCAGACTGCATGCATATAGTAATTGCATGTTCTGACATCAGGTCGATTGCCAGGAGTGTAATCGGAATCAACTGTTAATTGCTGCACAGAGCACCGATACTGAAAATAATTTCTACCTTCGCGTAGAATGTCATCAAAACCATTAGGTCTTCGAACCACAGTGATTTGGAAGCACACTAGACGATTTATACAATATCAAAGACAGTTCAAATTGAATTAAATCTCCTGATAGTACTAGAGACTGAGCAAAAGTGCCCATCCAACAATTTCATTGCATGGCAAATTCCCTCACTGACGTATACAGGAAGCTATGCAAATCCAAAAAGCTAATCGCTGACAGAGACAACACATAATATTATTTTCCAGCTGCCCTGGTTTGTTGATAGACAGATTTAATAAAGGCGAGAAAGGCACGCTGGCACGGAGAATAAACAGAAAAACATATTATGATAAACACAGATTACCAGACTCACCTCAAGATCAACGGTAGAACATTCATCCAATTCGTCTTCGATGTGGAATGGACGAGTGCATCTGGGTTCGTCTGTGGTATTCGAGTATGATACGAAGTAGGGATGGCCCAATGCGTCTTCCGCTGATAGTCGGAGCGCCGGATTGAAAGCCAAAAGCTGTTTCAGGAGATTGAGTGCTGGAAGATTTTTACAATATATATCAAGCCCGGACATTTGACACAGCTCTGATAAACTTCAAATTTGTATTAATCCTGAAACCATACTATGGTATGGGCCACCTAGCTCCCTAAAGGAGGAATTTAAAATTCCTCGGAGGAAATTTGCCAGAGGGGGGGAATTGGAGAGGAATTATGAAAATAGTGTCTAGGCGTTTTTTTCTGATTACGCAAGGTCTGCGCTACATGATAGTTTTCTATACCAGAGGATCTCAACTCACAAGATGAAGATTAGAACAGATATTAATACAACGTAAACTAAACTTTACAAAAATTCAATATTTACCTGCATGTGTAGATTTGGGGAGCAATTTGTCAAAAGGTTTGACCGGGTCACCATCATTTCCCTGACTGGGGTACCGGTCGGAAGAATCACAGCAGTTCCTGTCGTCGCATCCGGATTGGACCACCCCTCGCCAATCTTCATCACTAACCGTAACAGTTTCCAGAATCAGGTCCATTTGTTCAAGGATGTGATCACCACTGAACGCGATAGAACCTTTACAAGTCGAAAGAATGTTGTTGTTTAAATCTTACAGATAATATTTGAAGGAAAATGCATGGCTAAAGAGCCGAAAATTATTTGGCATCTGTTGCGAAGCGACAGACAAAAATTTATTTCAGAAATGAGAAAGATAAAGACATTTCCGCAATAAGATAACTCCAACGCCAGGTGGTTATTAAAAACGAATCTTCTCGTTTGAAAATCTACTTCGATAAGAATAGCAATTTTATCAGACCGTTTTAATGTGGTTTAATTGTACGATTTGTGATATTTATAGTTACCACTATCAATTAAAGCTAGAGCTGAATTTTAAGATTCAATTTCGAAACTCCTTACTGTTCAATAGCGAGAAATATTTCATTAATTTGTCAGTATTTGAAGTATCTTCGACCAAATAGTGAAATAAATACAGAGGTGTGAAAATATGTCAGACATTAAACCCAGACCCTCCCATTATGCTTGATGAAGGGGTGTTTAGCTGTAACCATGTCAAGGAACATCAAGGATAAAGACACAAGTCCACAAGTCAGCATTAATTACCGAAAGTCAATAAATCTTTTCTTGTGGACAGAGCGCTGAAATTAAAAAGTGACTGTTCTTAGGCAATAGAACCTACTTAATGATTCCCCAGTGATGCCAAACCTTAAAGACAGGTAAAAGACCTGAAACAATCAATAAATCTTTCAGAAAATGATTTACTTTTTACCGGATACTTTATGAAATGCATCAGTGTATCTGAATGCTGACAGCACAGATTTATGTGGATAATCAAACAGACTCTTAAAACTATATGAACCAGCCATCGATATAGCAAACAACTTTTCATTACCTTGTTCCTCAAACCCAGGGGAAATCCTAACCAAAGAGCAGAGTACCACGGGAAAAATATGACATCATCACCAAGATTGATTTGATGTTGAGATGAGATGATTAAAATTATTAAATTATTACACAAAAAATCTATCGAATCGAACTGTTAAAAAGCAGGAATTAGAATGTGAAATGAGCCGGTATTTAAATTTGTATTGTGTCATTACGAAATTCGCTGCAAGGTTAAACACACCGGATTACGCAAGGAAAATAAGTCAACAAGGTTGAAGGTTGCAAGTAGCTGAACGAACTATGAAAACTTGTATCACGTTATTTACTATTAAATTGCCAACAAACAGTGAGATATATTTCGAAACAACTTTGTATAGCTTGTAAAACCTATTTGTTTGCAAGTGGTGTGTCACTGGTTAACTCTGAGATTCAAGTGGACCCTTCTAAATTCATGAATCATTCTAGGGAACGACGAGATAAATCTCCTGAATACACAAATGTCAATTGCGTAAAAAATCACCGGTCGCTTACGTGAAACCGATGAATTTTCACTTTCAACATCGCGAGTATCGCTGGAAGTCTTAATTGAAACCAACTATCATGATTTGACCCGAGAAGACTAACAATAACAGAAAATGATCTTCCATCAGAGCACCAATTATTTGTTAATGGGAATTTGATTGCACTGTATAATGATATGTAACGAAGAAAGGAATGTTACATCACTGGTATAAAGCCTTTAATAAAGTAGAGCTAATAGCTGACTCAGATGTATAACGCAAACAATGAGATGAATGATGATGATGCACAGTAAAGATTAAAAAAGAAATGGCTAAGTCTGAATGAGAACGAGAAACCAGTTTCACTGTAATAAGAGAGACTGACCTAACATCATTTCAGCAAACATGCAACCGACTGCCCAGATATCGACAGCGTTTGTGTAGTGCCTGGGATGTAACAACAGTTCTGGGGCCTGGTAGTATTTTGTGGTCAGTGGCATGGACATGTGACACTGTGATCAAAAGTTATTGGTTATTGAATTGAGTAATATCTCTCCATATTGCTCATACTTCATGTGACATTTCAAACAGTATTAATAAAACAGTATATTTATAACAGTCAACAGCCAATGTGATAAGATCTTCTGCCCAGCCGGTTTCCACTATCAGAATATCATTGGTTACCAAACAAATAGAGTTTATGAATATATTTAATCTGACTCACAGAATCATGATCATTATTCATAGTGAATTTTGCGTACATAGCTCACACGATACTAGATTTATATCATGAATTGCTCAATTAGTTGTCTCTTCATTAGTGTAAACACACGCTACAAACCTACCATATGGCTGTAAGATTCATCGTACAATCTGGAGATACCAAAATCCCCTATCTTTAGCATCAGAGTGTCCATGTTAATGAAAATGTTCGAAGGGTTCAAATCACGATGCATCACGTTGGCGCTGTGCATGTACTGAAAACAAAAACAACATCATTGTGAGAATAATAATAACAGTAATCGGCGCTCTCGTGACCATGTATTAAAATTGATAATGATTATAATTAGAAAGATAATTTATTGAAAAGATTTTCAAAACAAGAACTGAATGATGGCGAGTGACTAAACAAAGAACTCAGAATTGGAATATTAAACAGAATTTAAATATGATGAGTTATATAACACAGAAACGACGTCACAATACATTTCCTATATTTAACGGCCGTGTTTCCAAGTAGAATGACGTAATTCTTATACAGGACGTGGGTCTAAACATAGATATCTGTTTTCGTGCGCCATGATAAAGTATTTCATTCAAAAAACTGCTGAATGAAAACCGTGATGGCCGTGAAAATACTGTGTACTATCTCGCTTTGTACATTTGCCATTTTACGACATGCTCAATGTTTATGGAACAGCTGTGTCTATACATAACACAAAGACTTCAGGAATTAAATCACCAAATTGTGGGTAGGGCTGATTACGCTGAATAACGTAATGACATCTGTGTCGGTGTTAGTATTTCTATCAAAATCAACAGGCGGATTTTTCCGATTCATTATCTTTGACACTAACAACATTTATATTTAGTAGTTGGTTCATTTCAAAAACATTCTTTGATAGTTTAGACATACTGAGAGGTGTCAGAGGTGTAATAGAAGTTTCTATAGATACAAAATATTTTTCTATTGTATCTACCTTCACTACTACTATTTGTTATGCGAATGTTATGTTCTCTGACCTTGCGTCATAATCTTATTAATGTTCTTTACAAATAAAGACTAAAATATTTAAAAATATTCTTTGAATTATTCAATAATTTAACGACAGTTATATTCCACCTCATGTTGTTTATGCATATTTATACGTGTTTGCTGCTAATTGTTAGGTGTTTACTTATACAGAATTATGTTAGAAATCAGCTTCTGGAATCAACTACTGACGTAGTGTCGGGGTAATACTGAATAAACCTCCGTTAATCTGGCAAGACGCATAATTTGGCCCGTACCAGGAGCCGAGGATGCCGAATAATCGATGTATTACACAAATAAAACTAATTAAAACCGACCGACACCATCATAAAATAATTATGAACTATTCCACAATCCACCAAGTCGTAAGGAATTAATTCTCAGAATACAATACAGTGACAGACAGTGTATCATTTATTATTTGTGAATTATTGTATTAATGAGGTAATTTGCCCTCCGTTTTTCTTATAATTTATAGGGTTCAACAATCTTCAGGTTGAATCCAAGGACACAGCTTCAAGATGATATCAGGTGTTTTATGAGTCGCTATGCAGGTGTATCATTTTGAGTAATATGCAAGTGAGTTAATATCACAGTGGACAGCATATCACACACGAGATAAAGATATGATATCACTACAGCAACCTAGGGTTTTTATATCTGGACAGTCGAAACACAGGACCCTCCCACTTTTGTCTGACAGGGGTGAAGTATAACCCGAGGTCTATATAATATTTACACCCCAAAAGTATACAAACTATGATTCTAATAACACAATTCGTCCACTACAGCTCCAGAAACTAAGCCAACTAATTCCATACAATAAGTGATGCTAAAATTCCAGACATTCAGAGGATTTTTAAATTCCTCTGGGATGAGGATTTTTACACCTGAATGCAGGACGTGTTCAGGAAGATTCAGACCTGTGGCAACGCTAGCCTAGATCGATCTTTCGGTCCATTGAAACCTGCGTGCTAACGATGTCCTATGGACCGACATGCCATGTTTGTTATTGGTATATAATTACCGGTAATTAATTATTTATGATCGGGAGGCAATAGAAAATGCTGTTCGCGATCGTTAAAGGGAGTTCAGCGAAAGGCTGAGACATCAGCTGATCCAAGTAGTCGCATTAATAAACAGCGATGACTATACAATTTGAATTGGCTACAATTTGGAATTGGAAACTGACTCAGAAACGAAGGCAACGCAACTTACCGTAACAAAATGCAATATAACGACGCGAACTCATTGCTCTCTGTAATAAACTCGAGAAGATGTGATCGATCATCAATAAAACGAGGCTACAAAAAGAGCTACTGACAATACAAGGGCGTGGTGTAAACGGTATAGCTCTTGGTTCCTTCGAAGTGTACATTCCAACCACACTGCGACGGATAGCTTGGGACGATATTATGAAAGTGGAAAATTCTTCGCGAAATAAACTACAGTACCTTTTTGTTATCTTATAAACCGATATTCTAGTTTCATTGGAGAGGCGTATTTCAAAGCAGTATTTTGTGGTACTGCCTACGTACAAGCAAAAACGAAAGGTATCAATCAACGCCACAACGAAACCCCACGATATTTGCGTCGAAGTCCAAGGAAAATTTTCATTAGCGTACGTTTCTTTATTTCAGTATGTGATAACAATAACCCACTCCAGAATCTACTAGACTCCAGCGAAAAGCGAAAACGGAAAACTAGTCATGACTAGTCACGAGTGGTAATTCACATGACGTGCTCCGTTTTGCAAAAAAAGTTGAGCGAGATGAAATTTGACAAGTGGGGGAATATTTAACAAAGAGCCAGGAAAAATAGAGATAAAAATAGGGCTATGACTACTGCACTGCATATTGTGGATCTCTATTGCAACTGCATTGCGCAACGGTTTTGCAATAACGTCGACACAGAGAAGATAGTGGCAACGTAGTAAAAACAATATTTTGCACTTCCGAACGATTGCGTGAACTAACATCGCAAATACGACCTTTGACATGGAAGGACAATTTTCGGTAATCGAAGCCACCGCGACGTTGGAAAAACAGTTTCGTTCATTTATTTACACTGTGATTTTAAAACAGCGACAGATTTCGACAGATAAATGGAAAATGACATTGGATTATCAAAATCTCTGCAAAAGTGAAGTGAATTGTTTCAGCTATTTTGGTATGTTTAAAACAACTACCTGATTGGTGGACCTTAGCGATCCAATGCGGTTGCTAGGGACGGAATGATAAATAGTGCACAGTACTACTACTAGCGGGAGTCAGTGACGGCAGTTCCGCAAATTAATAGTTAATTATTGTGTTGAAAGAAACAGACAACGTAACCGACTTGAAAAAACTTCAGTGTTGCGTTATAATTACATTCCATTAAAAAGATGTCCGGCTTAAAGAACGATGCGAGGAACAAAGCCATTCTCAATCACTTGACCATTTATAAGAAAACATCGAGTTGCTGACCTGCTGACAACTTTAAACAATAGCGAGACGTATCAAAATTACGACCTTTTATTTATATCCCGTCGTAATCGGTATTTCATAAATCCAGTGGCTACTGTTATCGGATTATTGGATTAAAAATATGATTGCGTTTGAATTCTTAAAAGTATTGTAGTCGTGATTTCGTTGAAGATAGTAATTACAATGTAACGCAGGAAGGACGATATTTTCTGAACGATTATCGTCACCAAATTCGCTATAAACGATCGCATTGTGTGTCGTGATGTCAAGCCGTGAGATCCTCTTTAAAAGATTCGAATAAAGTGGGCTAACTCGCTCATCGGAAATTCAGATAGCGGTTATCGGAAAATTACCACCTACATCGAGTAATTTTATAGTTCAATTCTAATGCGCCAGTTCATAATGGCGGTCGAGTATCGAAGGACGGCGGTTAATGGTACCGTTCCAGTCGACGACGACATAGTGAAGTGGTGACTCACGCTCACGAAGTCTCCGCTACAGAAATCACCGTTTCACATGAGGATAATAACCCGGCGATTCAAGCGTCATAGTTTGTTTAATTGTCTTCGAATATAAATATCTTCAATCGATTATAATAGCAGGAGTTTCTACTCGCGCCTCCCACATTTTAATAAGATACGATAAACCCGTCAATATGACGCTTCGAATACAAAGCAGTCTGCATAAGCAGCGTTTAGAATGTTCGCTGCAAAAATCGACTACGGTGTAAAATAACTGCCAACATAAATCAAGTTACAAAGGCAAATGTAAAATGAGACAGGCAACGACTTCCTAGCCAAATCGGTCGGTTTCCACACTGTATAATCAATGAAAGTTCCGCATGAATACTATTTAGCAGACCGAACATCCCGACAGACGTTGGCGTTATATTTGACTGGTTAGAACAAAGGAACCCGGGAAGATTTTGGTCTTCAAGAAAAAAAAGTGCTAGTTCAGTAACCATCTCCCTCCAAAATCCGGTTATGTAAGGCTAGGTTTGCTGAGGTTCGGTGTAAGGGTTTTCGCATGAACCACATTACTAAACTAGTACAAAAAGGAATACAATCTAAAAATAACCGAAGCCTACGTCAGCTATGGGTTTCTATTTGTAGATAAGCAATAGTATATATAAAATACCAGAATGCCATCGAATATCCCATTCTTAAATATGAATATCACGAGCATACGTCATCTTCAACATTATATAAAATGTGTCATACGATATACACATTAAACCCGAAAGTCACTAGAGAGCGAGCAACGATAAATAATGATATTCGTTTCCTTTGAATTATGGCGGTGACGCTTAGATTAAAACGAATAATATCATCGCTAAACTCAAGGTAGTATTAGTTAATCATCTAGAATTGCAACTACGGAAAAAAACCCACTTTTCTCCAGAAATCCAGCTCGCTGTAACCGGAGGTGATGTCGCTAAGCAATATCACTTTCACCAGTTTCAAGTTCCTAACATGGAAATTCATGACCAAAATAATAGCTGGTATAGACATCGGATACTTTCATGGCAAGCGAATCCTATCATGAATTTGTGGAAGGGATTAGTCCTGTTAACAGGTCATGACACTTGCGATTTTGAGTATCGATTGTGTACTAGGGCGTGTAATTAGAAAAAGGACAAACGGAAAATTTTATTGGTCAGCGTGATCTCATACAAGCGGTATTTAACCTCGAGTGTCTAGGTCAAAATCCGGCCTAAAACAATGATGCATTCATTATGTATTGTTATGTACAATTGATTTCAGTTTCTAAAGCTCGAAAACATCCGGAAGACAGTCGCCAGAATCGAAAACTAAAAAAGTTTCTTGCAACACGAAGTTGGTAAACAAATGAGATATGAAATCATCGAACGAAAACATTACCAAGCATCAGCAAAATTTTTTCAATTAGCTCGGCAGTTTCTGGGAACCGCAGCTGACAGCGGTGGATTTCCAGTAAAATAATTTAATATCTAAATGGTTTGATGCGAAATAGGATATCGACAAAGCTAATGTAAATATGCGTAAGAGAAATTTACCCAATCCGATCATAGACGCAAAATCATCGTTTTGATGTTGTCAGAGCAGAACATTATCACGCGGTGAAGCACGCTCATTGACAGTTAAATAACGTTGGTACTCTTACAAAGTAACACGGACTCGCGAAAATTTTACCGCGTCACGCAGTGACGTCAATACTGCCTCAGCGTTTGATTAATGGGAGAACGATGGTAACGTTTAGCCGGATTAAGTCAATTTGATACATGTATAAGTATGTCAGTTACTGGAACGACGCGGAAATTTTGATGTCAAGTTAAAGACCTTTCACCCAGATTTAATTAGTATTATGTAACAACTTCTCCTCTCCTTTAATAAATATTTGTCACTAGCTTAGTCAGCTCCTTATCACGACTTGAATATTAACATATTAAACTACCATGAATAGCGTCATTTAGAACACTAGAAATGAAGTTTAGCTCTACAGTTCCCAGTAAATCCTGAAACCAAATTATCCCATTGTAAAATACAGATCTAAGACGTTATTTGAAGTACAGTACTTTAAATAGCTCTTTTTCTCGCCTCACACACATCAAGAACAACTTCAAAGAGATCTAAACTGGCGTCAGTTAACTAGTCCTTTATCGCACCGAATAAACAAGATAAAAAAAACTAACATAGTAAAGTCAAATCATTGAACAGGATGAGGTCAGACTTGACGTCAGTCGCGGAACAAATGAAAACAAAATGAAGTCCTTCAGGGATCCGATAAACCGATAATAACATTTGACTACACACAAAGAAACCTGTCTGTAGGTATATATATAACAAATCTACAAGAGAAAACCAGTTTAACATGCAAGGTTTAGCTTGTAAAACAATATTTTATAGACAACAAGGGATTGCTGGGGATCGAAATAGGATCATTGAATAGTTAAAATACTTATACGGCTTCTGATAATTATTCTATAGCAGACAGACATTGTGTCTTCCATCCACCACTAATTCATCATATACACTCACATGTATTTCTAGACAGGAGCGTAAAATAAGAAAATCCGATAACCACAACAGGTCTATTTATAAGATGTTTTCAAGGTACATGCCAAGTATTTTCGGAATAACATGGATTCATACACTTCTCCCTACCCCTTCTATGTTAGCTAGAGAGCTTGTGACATGCATTACATGTTTCTAGGAACTCCTAACAGTAATTTAGTTCGAGAGTCGCTGCTATTTTGTGAATAACTGGAATTCGAATATGGAAGCTAGGTTGTTGACAAGTACCAGTGGTTCTTCCTTGCGACCCAAGAATCCGGCCCATACATGAACAAACAAATAACATGAGCAAACATACCTTGACTCCACGAAGTATCTGGTACAGAAATAGTTTGGTGTATTCTGGGCTGAGATTGACCTTTTTCAAGACGTTGCGGAGGTCGGTGTCCATCAGTTCCATCCCGATGTAAAGAGAATCAGTGGATGGGAGAGGTGATCTCGAAATAGCTGGAGGTATTTTCTTCGCGAGCTGTGTCAATATACAACGATAAAACATTTAATTTTTTTATTGGTGCCATAATTCAGTTCGAAGAATTTTCGACCTTTTAAAATACCTACCTCATCATTAGAAGTGCTCCCTGTTGAAACTAATACGTGACATATTTTTATGACGTTCTGGTGTTCGAGACGATGAAGGATTCTAATTTCACGTAGAGCTTGACGAAGGAATTCTGCTTTTTCCGATTCCTTAATCTTGATCTAAGAAAGCAACAAGAAATTTTATTCACATATTCAAAAATATATTTCTATATCAAACACAAAGATCATTTTAATAATCATGCAAACGTATTCAAAGACAAATAACTAGAGTGACAAAGTAGGAACGAATTCTTACTTTATTCAAAATCTTACATAGTGTAGAGGGAAAAGTGTGATACCTTTTTAACGGCCAACCGTCTTAATGTGAATTGATCGATGGCCGAGAAGGTGAGTCCCCTTGATCCGCAACCAAGGGGACAGACATCACGGTAACGAGATGGCAAGTCGCTGAGGTCTAGGGTGATGAAAGAGTTGTCTGGGTCTCCCGTCGTGCTATTTGATTCGTTAGGGTTATTGTCAACATCTTTTAGCATTTTCTTTCAAAACTTCCTTTAATTCTCGGACTACCCTTCTGGATTTTTTACAGTAAGTGTATTTATGACAGTGATTCGATCTTTAATAAATAGAATAAATACAAATCTGTTGAGGCCAAACAATAAAATGAGAGGAAACAAATCGTAAAATAGTCTAGCAGTAGAGTCGATGTGATCTTTGATAAAGTTAGACTATCCCTACCCATTATTCATGTTTACCCAACATGCTGTAAAGCTACGTCAGTTCTATCATCCTTTATCCTACAGTGTAACGATACCTTCACTTTCTGACTGCGCTCTCTTGGGCCAAACTGAACTATAAAGAAAATGCAGAAAATCAGCTTGACAACCTGTTTAATTTTGAAGCGGAGATCGATCGTAGCTCATCGATCTGAAACGAAAAACAAACGACTCGTAAGCTCTGTGAGAACTAATAACGGAAGTAAATTCACTGCTATGATATTGTTTTCGTCTGTAACTAACCAGTAGAAAGGGGAATTCAACCTTTCTACTATGTGTTTTCAAGCGAGCTACTAATTTCCTCGGCTAGTCAGGCTCTACTTTCGATTTTGTTGTACAGGGGTAAAAAATAGCAAACCATGTACTTGTGCTTCGGAAAAAGTCACTTAACGTAAGAAACGGCTTCGTACAGTTACTTTTCCCATGTTTGACTTGAGTACGGACGATGGCTACACCCGCATTGGAGCCATTCTACCTTTGTTTCGATCTAACGCGTTGCCGGATACATAATATATCACTCGCTGGATTTTTTCTTTCAGCTGTTACGACGTCAACCAATGGGAGACGTCCGTTTCGTTACGTATTTCACTGGGTTTCGGTCTAGTGCGTAGCAACGTGTGTGACGCATCTCACACGATCTCATGTCGACGCCCGAATAATCGAAAGCGAAAAAAAGAAATGAATAAACTTGCACGATCGAAATCTCACTTTCATTATGCACAAACCTCCATCAATAACCATATAACAATTTCGTATACTTACCTTCTCCGTAATGGCAATAAAAAGTAGCCTGAAGCCGTATCAGTTTACGGAGTTTGTTTTATACTGTGAAACTACGTATTTCAGTAGTAAATTCTTATACCATTGTGGATACTGCAAGAAACTCACACACACTATGGAATAGTATTGCTGCACAGAGTTAACAGTCTCACTGCTAGTAAGACAACGCGAGGACACATCACAACAATTTCTCATTTAGTGGTAATAGAAGAAAAACTTTCAGTTCCACGCTCGCCATCTAGCGAATGGAATTTTCTATCTCCATGGTGCAGACCCCAGCTGTGTTCTGAGTCACAAGATACACGTTCCATTCGGTTCAATTCAACCGAATATTTGTTATTTAATTAGACTCTCCTACATCGTAGACATATCTTGTATAAGATGCCGTTCATGTGCCAATGCGATAGTTATTTAAAATCAGCAACTTCCAAAGTATGTTCGGTATCTCCGAACGAAAGGGTAATCGAGTCCCAGGACGGAAAGAAAGTGAAGACTAGGGGCTATGATGTAGTTCTGGACGACACGATATTGTTTCCTGAGGGAGGAGGACAACCGGACGATCGCGGAACAATGAACGGCGTTCCTGTTTTGAGAGTTACGAGGAAGGGGGCGGAAGCCATACATTTTATAGAGTCACCAATAGAAACCGGAACAAACGTTCGCTTGGAGATCGATTGGGTGCGTCGCTTCGACCACATGCAGCAACATACCGGGCAACATTTAATCACAGCCATAACAGGTAGATTTGCTTATTAAGATTATGGGCTTGCAAAATTTAGCAAGATGGTAGAGGTGGGAAAGTCACTTGAATATGATACAGGTTGAACATCGTTTGATCCGGTGAAGTATTTTCTCAATCCTTTAAACTTGCCACAGTCGTGTGATTAGTTCCCCACATGACCACAAACTGTGCTGCGAGCCCGCTCGCTGTAAACATCAACAGTGGCCGTGGCCAGACGGTTTCCTTTCATTTCATGTTTAATGCTATCTACATTTATGTTTCGTCTGAAAAATAATCCATTGTATATTTGGTTATTCGATGTTCAACATTTACTATGAGAAAAAAATGTACAAATATGTTCAAGAGTAGTTATTCCTGTTATCCCTTTCCCCCTCTTGTTGTTAGTTCCTTATACTCGATGCCATTTTGCAGATCTCATGTTCGGCTATAAAACCACTTCGTGGGATCTTGGAAAATCTGTCTCCTTCATTGAACTGGATACTCCACGGATGTCCAACGAACAAATGAAGTTTGTGGAAGACAGATGTAATGAACTCATTCGTGATAGCACGAGAGTTAACGTACATGTGACCGAAGTCGGATCACCAATGCTGGAGAGCGTTCGTGCGAGAGGTTTGCCAGAAGATCATGTAGGCTCTGTCAGGATTATTGAAATAGAAGGAGTGGATTCAAACATGTGTTGCGGCACTCATGTGAAGAATCTCGCGGACCTGGCATGCGTTAAACTCATGTGTATCGAAAACGGAAAGAAGGGAAAGACGAATGTATACTTTGTCGTCGGTTCGCGGGTACTCGATCATTTCCAAAGGATGTACGAGAATGAGAAGGGTCTCACGAATATTCTTAAATGCGGACCCAAGGAACATGCGCAAGCTGCCGAACGAAACGTGAAACAACTCAAAGTATCGCAAAAATGTTCTACCAATCTTATCAGGGAAATTGCCTTGCTAGAAGCACAAGTATTTAAGAAAAAAATAGCTGATAACGGTGAAAGATTTTTCACGGCACATAGACGGGAAGGGACCAACGAATACATGAATATAATAGCCAATGAACTCGCAGATCTTAATTGTTTCTTATTCCTTACTGTGGGTGAGGAAGCGGGGGCAGGTCTTTTCATGTTGTCCGGGCCAGGAGAATTCCTTAGTACCATGAGCAAAACGGTTCTGGATACTATTTCTGGAAAGGGGGCTGTTAAAGGAAACCGCATGCAAGGCAAAGCTGGTAATTTAAAGGGGAGAGGGCAGGTTCTGGATATGATAAAAAAGTACATTGAGACCAACAATGGGTGATTTGCAAATAATAGTTTTATCTATCCTCCTGAATTTTTAATGTGCAATTATTTTTTTGAGTTCCAATGATTATGTATCTGGCATCGTATACAAGCTGAGAATCCTTTATCCACAATCCTAGTTAAGAAGAATTATTCATCGTTCTATTTTGATATAGGCGGAGACACCAAATTTGTTTTTTACAAAACACTGTCCAGATTGAGGATTCTCAACATATCATTGTTGAGAAGGGAATCAAAATAAGATTTTGACCTTCATTTGAAATCACATGAGTATTATTTCGTATTCCAGTTCCTCACTGCAGCAGCTGAAGACCAGACCAATAATTTGTAGTGCTGAATAATAATATCAAGTTATCACAAACACATCCAATTAAACTTTATTAATTACGGAGTTGTGCATCAAAATGAAGCATAGGTGAGAGAGAAAAAGCATGTCGCTATGGTTCGGTTACACATGACGAATATACACGCTGCCGTTACTACGACGGCGAATGAGGGAGAGAGTGATGTTGTTACTGAGAGAATATCTAGAACGCAACAAAACAGGCAAAAAAAAATCAATCAAGAAAACTCTACGAACGGCAACTAGAAGATTAACGAATACTATTCCAATTATCACCACAGCTAATTTGAGGCGAGAATTACCTTCGATATAGAGATCGGGAAAAGCTCACCGAGTACTTCATTATTATCATCATCGTTGTTAACATGAATATATTGCACACCTTCACAATTTTTACAAGCCATTAGAAATAGTAAGAAAAGAACAAATCAATGAAAAAGCCTATGGTAGTTGCAGTAAATGGTGGTATAGGATCTTTTTTACAAGGGTCTAACAAGACAAAAAACGAACAGTACACGCTAATGAATTAGGTACAATAGGTCACAGCTGAAACGAAGGGAAATTTCTTGAAACATCGGGCGACCGACTACAAGAGGTATACAGTGATGAGTTTGGATCACGATAGCTCGAGAATTAAACAGAAGTTGGGTCAGGGGTGAGAGGTCGAGATGACCAGGTCACTGTTTTAATTTATTGGATTGTTACTTAACTTAGAAAGCATAATATATTTGGTTATTATGGAAATCTTATGGACTATGAAGCTAGTTCACCTAGCAAAGTGAGATTGCAATTATTAGCGATGGTCAAAATCATGTATGTGGGGATATTCTCTATTAAAGTGCTGAATACAAACAAAGGCAAGAATACAATGATTGACTACGATAATTACATAAATACAAAATAATGAATAATAATAATCAAAGTCTAATACATTACTACACACCATGGCACATTGCTATGAGTACATGGCTAGTCTGACTATGCTTCTACAGAGAATTCATATATGCCTATACGGGAGTAAAGAAAGGACATGCAGTTATGGCACTTTGCGTCATAATGGGTTAGAGAGAGAGTAACCGTTACGCCACGCATGAAAATAACGAATCGACGACGTTCCAAAATGAACTACTACTTCGAGAGGTAATTGTATGCAATTTAATTCGTATACTACCGCTTTTCTAGCCAAAGAATCTACGTAAGAAATCTGGTTAGTGATAAAGAGACTGTACGAACACTACTGTTCGATTTTGAGAAAAGAAAGTTGGTACATCACAGCAGGACTTGATAATTTTGTCATACCAGGCAGTGGTCTTTTAAAAAATTCTCTCTCATTTTAATTTTGCTCATAAGTGACAAAGTTACCAATTCAGACCAAGTTTGAGGATGAGCTATAATCGAGAGCGTCTGAGCCACAAACTTCAAGAAATTGCATTACAAGGCACTACATTACATTGCTGAATATATCGATGTGGTTAGACAGTATATGGAACTAGAAAGTGATTTTTGAATGTTCCTTATTCATGTATTACTCTGAATTCAAGTTTAAGTCTAGTGGAATAAACTACTGCGAGCATACAGGACTGATAACGATCAAATGGCAGCCAAGACTATCCCAGTGAACTTACAAGAGCAAAAGGACAGGTAATCTAAGAAAATGTTAGTCACTAGTGAAAACAAAACTGAATTAATAAAGAGACAAAGACGCCACAAGAGCTACAAAAAAAACCCAAAGACAAGCGGTATATGAAAATTAGTGAGATACATAAGCAACTATTCTATGTATAACATCTACTGGAATAAGTATTTTGCAAATGACAATGCTAAGTTAATAGAAGATTACACACAGGTATATGCTATAACCCCATAAAAAATTTTCTATTCATAAATAGTCATTATCAACCTGGGAGTGTTAAATTTACTCTTTTCCATAATCCAATAATATAATATTTTTTTTTTAATTTTGTTTGAATGATCTTTTCACTCCATTCGTGTTTATATAAAGTAGCGACAATTCACCAAAGAAAAAGGGCCGTATACTGTATACAAATATTATGAATTCATTCAACAATCACGTTCGAAGCAGGTTTACAATTGCTTTCCTCCTTCACCAATCGAGAGCTAATATTACACCGTGACGCTACACACAGTTCACCAGCTATTTTGTCTTCGAAAATCAAGAGCGAACAAACACGGAAATCAAGAACGACACGGAAATAACCAAACTTTTGCCGTATAAAATAATCAACTAGAAAGCACCGTATAACCAAGAAAAAGAAAACCCGAACAGGCATGATTAAAATCTAAATGGAATCAAATCAAAACTAAAATTATCAACTATCAACACACGGGTCAATTCCAACGCTAGAATAAGAATAAAAAAAACTAAAAAACGACAAGAATTGAATTATAGTCGCGTACTATACACGTCCAGATAGAAACAAACTCCGCACGGAGACGATTTACGTTTACATTCGCCCGGTAGAACTTCACCTTGACTCGAATGCTATGTTTCGACATTAGTCCGGCATTTCGAGTCGTTCTACGATCACAAATAACATCGAATANTTAAAATGAGATTTTATTCCTTTGAAGAGGTTTTTCTTTGACTGACTTTCATTCTACATTCTTTGGAAACAGGAATTGGTAATTGGCTCGAGATAAACTTGATAAAATTAAAAATACAAGAATTAAACTTACGCAGCTGGACCGGTCGTCATCGGTTGTTCTTCATCACTGTCGCTGCTTATTGTAATGACACTAACAGAGGGACTCGGTGTGTCAGCGATCAAAATTGGCTGAGACTGCGGAGAAACCAAGTTGCTCCCGCTGAAGACACAAGCAATACATTATATTACATAAAACTAACAGAGAATATTGAACTATTTTCAATTAGGTGACTTTATTTTATTTACTGAGTTGAGAATGCGCTGTTATTGAATAATTTTATTCTAATCATTTGAGTTCTTAAGCAGATGGTACTGAAACTGTTTTGTTTCGCTGTAGTGTTCTATGTCTGCTATGTCATGAGGGAGTACTATCAAAACGTTTCAATCTGTCACGTCATAATAGAATGTTACCGAGAAGATTGAATCTGTCTCAAATCAAGTGAGAGAATTACAGGTAGTTAAATAGAAAAAGAACATACGACAGACGAAACAACTTTATATATATTGATATCATTTTAAGTGAAAATTGAAATTGAAAATTAGGTTATACTAAAGAAACAGTTTGTTCCTGTTCCACTTACTATTTATTAGTATACGGTGCATGAACTGGAGCAGCCTGCAAATACTGTTGGTGAATGTTTAATCCATTTTGATAAACCTGGCAATGATCTTGAATTTGCCGGCTTTGAGGCTGCAGCTGACGTCTTAACAACGGAAAATAATAATGAAATAATTATAACATTAAAAAATCCTTGTTCATTCAATCTATTTAAAATCACATACGATTTTCTTTTCTTGTATTTGTTTGCGTCTTCTCTGGCGCACCTGAGTAGGTCGCCCTGGACTCCCATGGTGGTGGGGTCGTTGATCAAGTGCGGTTGGTAACCGTTGGGTGCAGCGGCGAGAGGCAACTGCTGCCACGCGGCTGGTACGAGCATCTGCCTGGCATGAAGCGGATTCTATGGTAGAAACAAGAAAAACTCCATAAAAAAATGAAACTTTACAAAAATTCACTGTCATTGTATCTCCATAGTTTTAAGTTTGGACCTTGGACACAAATGCCTATACAATGGATATGAATATTAGGATCGTTTATTAGGATCCCGGATAAAGTTAACAATCCAATAATGTTATTGAAATAAAATGGTCCCAAAATACTCCATTCAAAAATACTCAGTCTCCATCCTGTCATTGTTATCAAAAATAGATCACAATAAGCAGCAGCCAGTGTATTATACTATACATGCATGTATGTACCTGTGCCAAGAACTGCGTTTGAAGAGAGAGATGAGCTGCCGAACCTGCCGCTTGCATGGCCACTGGCTGTATCAACGCTGCCGCAGACGCGGTGTGATGCGCGAAACCTGTCGTACTGTGCTGGTGGGGATGGGATCTGGAAAAAAATTCAACCACTTAAACTTCAATCAAACTAAAAATAACACTTTCGCGAACACTAGTAATTATAGAGAACTCACCGTGGGCTCGTTTGTAATCCGGGATATGTCGGACAGATAAAGAAGGAAGGTTGGAAGGCATCCGGACGAGGGTACGAGTGATTTGCACTTCTGGATGACTGAAGAGAAAAATAAATAAGTTAAAACATTTTATTCAAATACTTCGAAGGTTAAACAATGCGGTGCCTGCCATACTGACCTGACCAGCTGTGAAAGAATTCGCCAACGACACTGTTATGCCACTCCCCGGAACGCCCGCGGCACTGGGAACAAATCCGGCAAGGAAAGGAGCTGTCTGGGCGGCCGCCGTTTGAGATTGGTGAAGCATGTCATAAACTGTGTGATGGCTACGTCGGCAGACTTCCATTTTTTCCACGATAGACTTTACCCTGTAGGTTGAACATTCAAAAGAATAACAGTTAGGGTCACTATACATATCGATAACTATTTTTGTTCTTATTTTTTCATCCATTCTCGCCAACTATGACATAAATCAAACGCATTCTTTCAAAATTATCTCAGTATTTAAGCTTTTACTGGATCTCCAATATTATGGTGACGCCACCAACATTAGCGCAGAGAAATTAAGTGCTGATGGAAGGTTGAAGTTAGTCTATAGAGACATTTTAATGAGATTCCAGTTCAAGCTTAAATAAATATCTTATGAACTCTAAAAGACTGCTATTGATTTGATGCCAAGTTGGCTGAGAGTGGAAGAAAATTTGAAAAGAAAAATGGACATGAATGTGAATGAATGCATAGTTACTTTTAAGACGCACTGTGTATATAATAATTTTTGATATTGATTCTGGATGCCAGCGTCAGTACGGAAATTGACTTAGCCAACGTTGCTATATAAATATTTAGTTTAGCAAGTCACACTTACAAGGGTGAATGTGGATAGTCAACTAGATGAGTCATGGTGACAAATGGATGATTTAAAGCTTCTCCAGGAGTGGTTCGACTTTCAGCATCGAGCACGAGCATGCGTTTGAGGAGATCGAGAAATTCTCTTCGGTCTGCCTTTTCCACCATCATGTCCACGCCTTCATACCCGGGTACGTTCACCTGGACGATTGAACGTAAAAATTTAGACCTCTGAATAAACTGTTTACAAGTTTTATTATGCAGTAAAATCTAGAAAAAGTACTTTACTAAATTTAAAGCATGTTGTGAGTTAATCTACTTTTACATGTTTGATTTTTCTGCTCTAGGAAAAACAGAATAAAGTTTGTACCTAGTTGAAGTTATAGTGAGAACAATGATCAGCCTGTTGTAAGTTTGTCTACTTATACATGTATGATTTTCCTATTCAGTTGTTGAATTTAGCCAGGCCTCTGCTGCATATTTTAATATGTTTGGACACCATTGATCTAAGTCAACCATCTGTAAATGAACAGCATCTTAACTCAACTCGCATATCTTAACAAGTTCTGGTTTTGTTATCGGCAGCGCAGGGGCTAATTATGCAAAGACAGATATTGAATATTCATGAACGCTGTGCGAATAATAAAGTCGACTAACGACTTTGGTGACGCAGTAAAGACTGGGATTTTCGTGGGAAGTTTCGACAAAGGTTATCCACGTTCAGGTCTCGATTTAACATTACACTAGTGTATTGCCAATACCGTGAAGAATCAATAAAATAGAATGCGTACACTATACAGGGTATCTCAAAGTAACTGTGCATATTAATTCTTACATATCATTTCAAATTTCCGTTCAACTTTAGTTTAGATTCAAAGTAGCCTTTGAGAACTCTTGGTATTTCAACTTCGAACTTATTTAATTATCATGGCAATGACATCACCAGAATAGAGGTGAAATATTTAGTTTGGGACTTCGAAATCATCAACTGAATTTTCGCTTAGTGTTGTCTCACCGAAGGGTTTGGATTGGACGGATTGGACGAAAATTTAACAAGAAAAATAAGCATCAATGTGTGTAGTGACTTTAGAGCCAGTCTGTTTAATAATTACCATGTACATATTTTGCCGTCTACCACCGATAATCAATAAGATATCGCAGAGAGGTCACTGGAATATCGGTTGGTTATAAATCTTTAATGCTTGACACTATAATAAGATCACTAGCATGAAAATTTGATATCCATACAGACTTTTGTAATTTCAACAAGCCATAAAGAAGTGATGGAATATCCTGATAATAATATACGATGCTTATTTTAGTCTATGATAGATGCTTCCTGTCTCAGAATAGATCTTTCACTATGATAGACTATAATAACTAGTAGTACCTGGGCCATATCATCCAGGCAATTGAAAATATATTTTCTCGCTTCTTTCGACTTAATGCCGGTCTCTCGCTCGTGCTCCTCCGGGGTCCGAAGCCGCCACATCGGGAACATGTTGTCGTCGTGCCTGACAAAAAACTTGTGCGTTTTCGTGCCCTCTTTCAGTAACTGCTGTGGTGGGGCACCTTGTGTTTGGGTTATGTAACGAATCTGAATTTTCATTAAAAAAATGCGTTACAACATATATAAAACAATAACTATATAGGAAAATTTACTGAACAATGGAGACAGGTATTTAATAGAGAGTTGAATTAGGGGTAAATTTGACTGTTTTGAAGACTTCTAACAAACCGAATATGCATAGATCGTATCGAGTTGTAGTTTTATCAAATAAATATATAAAAGTCAAATTTTACACTTTACCTGATCATATTCCGACGCGCCCGGATACAGAGGCCAGCCGAGAAACAGCTCGGCCACCACGCAGCCCAACGACCACATGTCTATCTTTTCGCAGAACGGGAGACCCAGGATAATTTCTGGAGCTCTGTGCAAAAAATATTTCGTGTTATGACACGGAACGGGCAAGAAAAAAATAACAATCATATTTATCTTGAATGATAGCGATTAAGTACCTGTAATATCTCGACTGGAGATACGTCGACGGAACTGCTTTCGAAACGTGGCTGGCGGAACCAAAATCTATAACTTTCACACGATACGGCTGCCTTCCCGGGTCAACAAGCATGATGTTTTCAGGTTTAAGGTCGGCATGGATCAAACCAAGTTGTTTCAGTTTCAGAAGAGCGGTTAGAACCTGGTAAATAATATAAAGAAATATTTTACTCGTGCATATTTATATATTGAAAAAGCTAAATTCATAAATTAGATTTCAACAACGTATAAGGCACATATTCATCAAAACATAATACATGGAACTGCGGCCAAAATCACGTACGTACGAATAATGAGATGACACGCATGCGATTGAACTGACGAAAAAGAATGGAGTAAATCATCATTCAATTTTGATTCACGTCAGCGTTTCGCAAATTCAACAGCGAAAATGAACAGGACCACTTTCGATATCAAATTATTCAAAGGATGAGTCAGAGATTGCAAGTGTATATACTTGTTGCATGTGTGCCCGTTTCACCGGACGATTGTTGTCGATATAACTATCGCTAAAGATAGAATAAATATCACAGTTCAAATTCAATTCACGCAAATTTTAAGACGTATAAGATGACGGTTCGAAATTGAGAGTATCGCTTCATAATCCATAAAAGTAAGGTTCATAGCAAAAAAAATACTGCAATTATGCCAGAGTATGTAGATGCAATATATATAGGATATCTCCCCAATAATTTTATAATGCAGGTTTGGAGTGGTTGGAAAGTCAATATCTGAGTTCACAGTCAAACAATATTAGATCTTACGATGAAAAATGATATTAAGATCGACCACAATAAATAGATACCGGGCTCACCAGCTGTTGTCCTTACCAACTGCTCATACACGTCAAGGACATATTTACCTTTGTAGCTAAGGAAACGTTTCAAGGAACAACTAACAGAATGGATATTATTGGTATTCCTTATTAATTTCCAGGCGGTAGATCTACTGGCTCGTCACGCGACTATCATAAGTGGGTTTTTATCGAAGGAAATTTTATTAAAGAGAAGAGCACGGAGACAGAAATGATTCGTCTTTATAGATAAACTATGAGAAAATGCCCTTAAGCAATCTATGCCTTTGACACCGCCGCCCATTTAACCAACTGTCGCCAATTAATAACGAATGGGAAAGCACTAGGTCGGGATTTGGAGCAAACTCACAATACAAAGATTATTGTTAAAAATTTATAGAACGAATACATAAATCTATTGTGTTCACAACAAAATGTTTTACCGAAATTTCCTTGAGGGGAACACTACGTCAGAGAAGAGTACTCTCTAAAACTATAATGGAAGGCTCTTTGATATCCTAAAAAGTCCTTTAATGCTCACTTTTGTTTACTTCTCGAGTTCTACATAATGTGCTATAATAGCTCTCTCAGATCGTTGTGAAATTGGGCAAGCCCGGATGACGTATAACTCCAGATTAAACACTTTAAAGGTTTCTAAATACGATATACGACCAACCTGCTGCATTATCGGTCTGATGTACTTGAGTCTGAGTGGACAAAACTTATTGTGCTTCAGAAAGTCATATAGGTTCTGTTCGAGCATCTCGAAAACGAGACAAGTGTGATTCTTGTGCTGGAAGCATTCATAGGCACGTACAAAGTTACATTCTTCTGCATTTTCCGTGGCTAGACGGCTCAGGATGCTGACCTGTAGGGTGGAAAAGAATGATGATAAATTTGACTTGGTAATACAGAGGAATGAGCAGGAATAGACACATAAGAGTGCACTACATTCGTGGGAAATGTCAACAAATGGCGGTTCATTATAATCTCAATGACTTCAAGACTATAATGGGATATAAAAACTATCTGAAGGATTTTTTGTAGTATATCCACACACAAACACTATATACATTTGAGACCCGCACATATGAATTACATGTATTTTGAAACAGCATCATTTTAAAATATCAAAACTCAGCAAACACAGTCATGCAACGTGGTATACACTTGTGTATGAATCGATTATACAAATGATATCTGCTCACCGCTGTCAAATCAGCCCTGGAGAGAGAACAGGAAGCACCACGCCACAACAGCAACAAACAAACTAAGCAAAATCAGCACGCCCTGACATTTTAGGTAAATAACACTCGATATAAATACTGTGAACCAATACACCGAT